>JAUTBV010114079.1:0-13897 GCA_032361325.1 Lepetodrilus fucensis
ACCCTCCACACACACACCACTAAAACCACAACCTCCCCAACAACCACACATACAGATATCAACCACAACCACAACCATCACCCAAACAACCAGACACAGACAAAATCCACCAATACCACCACCACCTCCCGAACAAGCACACGCGGACAAATATCCACCACATTATAACATCCCGTGTAGACCACTACTATAAAGTTATGATATATTTGTATTAAAAGCCTGTCGCTGATATTGCTCCCCTTGTTCCAGGCATGGAGACCGTGGTGCATTTCCTCGGCAACTCGTACCTGACCTACAGCGCACAGGTCAAGCCTCGTCGTTATCTGATGTTCTACCTCCGGTTCCTCTCCACCAGCCTCGAGGGCACACTGCTGTACAGACACCGCACGTGTAAGCAGCACACGTGGCAGTGCAAGCATGCGATCACGCTCTTCCTGGACAACGGGCGGCCCGAGCTCACCATCGTCATCAATGGAATAAAGCAGAAGGTCTCCTGCAATGATCGAATATGGGTAGGTGTAGGCCGAGAAGTTCTGACCGTCATGGGGCTGGATTTACGCTGATGTGACGGTCAGAGCTTCTCGGCATCAGGTAGATGTTGTATTTGTGATATAGTTCCGTATGGCAGATGATATTATTTAAATAATAGCCTACCTGTCCATGGCTCGCCCGTGCGAAACGGGTTACCTCAAGTAACCGCCAGTCTAACGTTATCCATACACTACACCATTACTAAGATTAAGTTAAAGGTGATGTTACATTAACAGCAAAGCGGCCTTACAGTCATTTCCTACATGAGAGCCCAGTCTGTTGCCTTGGAATCCACATACTTCGTAGGTACAGTTACAGGTGTATTTCAAGATGACGGTGCTACTGTACTTCCAGACCTCGGAGTGGACTGACATACAGGTCGGCGTCACTTCCCGCTCGGCCTACATCCGCCTCAACGACGGCAAGCATTACACAAAGTCATACAATATTCCCAACAAACATGTGGACTTCGACGCTGATATGATCGTGGGAGCTGGGGCGAAGTACTCTAATGGTCAGTGTCACATGTCGGTGTTAGCTAAAACAAACCTGTGTCGAGTGACCAATGCAGGCTTTGTCGAGTGATCAATACAACTTGCTTTTGTAGAAGTGTCGTCTTCTACATCAGTTTCTGTTGTTGCAGGCTTCAGAGGTTCCATGTCAATATTCAGGATAAACTTCAAGGACGTGTCACTGTACCAGTCTCCGTATTGGCTAGGCCCAGGCATCCCGGACAAACAGTATCTCATCTTCAAGTTTAGTCAGGGTAAGTTTCATTTCAACAAATGTTCGGGGTTCCTCTAAAAGAAAACATATACATGTATATCGGCTGCATGCTAAAGTCTTAAAGAGTCTCCGCAAGACATTGCACATTTTATTTATTTTTAACAATCATTCTGCAATACCTCATCTAGGGCAAGAACTATTCTTATTGTTGTTTCATTCTTTCGACTTTGTCTCCCCGTTGTAGCATGTGGGTGCAATATTCCCACCGCAACATAAAGCATGAACTCAATCAATCAATCAACCCTACACGTGTATGTTCTATTTGAGTGTAGGCGACGTCCTCAACTGCGCGGACTTCCGGGAGAAGCACTACGCCCACCTGAACATCCGCGACGAGGACCTCCTGGACATGCACGTGACTGTGAGGCTGAGGAGGGGGGAGGGCCTCATCATGTACAACCAGGGACGTATTCCGGGATCCTTTGTCTCCATGGCATTGGTGAGGAACTCGCTCAAGCTGTGCTTCTCCTGTGGCGAGTCTGGGAAAGACTGCACGGATGCTGCGTACCTTAAGGTAAACAGGCCGTGCTGCAAATGCAATAATTAAGCTTCTTCTTTTTTAAACATTGCATTCATTATACTTTTGTATCATAAATTTAATTCTTGAACTTGTTACTCATGTACGGTCACTTTCAGTTGAGTATGTAGGACATTGTCCTGTGTGTAAAACAGTCTATGGCCACGTGTGTTTGTCCTGTGTGTAAAACAGTCTATGGCCACGTGTGTTTGTGCTGTGTGTAAAACAGTCTATGGCCACGTGTGTTTGTCCTGTGTGTAAAATAGTCTATGGCCACGTGTGTTTGTCCTGTGTGTGTAAAACAGTGTATGGCCACGTGTGTTTGTCCTGTGTGTGTAAAACAGTGTATGGCCACGTGTGGTTGTGCTGTGTGTAAAACAGTGTATGGCCACGTGTGTTTGCTCTGCAGACAGGCGAGTGGTACTACATCTCCCTGAGGGTGGAGGGCCAGCGTGGAGTACTCAGGGTAAACCGCGGTAGTTCCACCCAACTGACTTGCTATGGCCGGAACTACCACCCCAAGCGCCACCTGTACGTGGCGGGTGCCCCGGCTCGCAAGTGGGAATTCATCAGCCGTGTTATTAAAGTGGAGAAGGGACTGCTGGGGAATGTGGACATGGTTCACGTCAACGGACAGAAGTTCACGTTCAGACGAGGTGCCATGTTCGATTCTGAGGGCGTCCTCAATTCAATGGGATTCTCTATTGCAGGTAGTATTGCTTCTATCCTAATATAATTTTCTTCTTTTCCCTTATTTTTTTTATGTATCCAAGTACTACATTTTGAACATTATAATGGATGATTCTGTTCTTTATCAAAGTACTACAAACATAATAGAGGATGGCATATTTTTCCTTTGTAGGAAAACTAAAAACACAGGTGACTTGCTTGTAATTGGCAGTTTATCCATTGTTACGATCTAATACCTATAGTTATGTGACAGATACACTTGTCAACTTGTCATTCCTTGGGGTATATGTCTGGTGTTTTTTAACTGAATGATTGTATCAACTACTTTAATGTTCGCAGCGCACGTGACTGAAGTGATCCAACATCGAGACAGTCTGGTAACCCTGCACTGTGACTACACCACGTTCTCAGCCGGACGTCATGTCGCGCATGCGTACTGGCTATATGGCGATAAAGTCTTGAACGCTACACATGGAATGCATGTAATACCGAAGGTTAGAAGATTTATAGACTAGGCCTATAATATGTAACTTTTTTATGTTTTCTTCGTTGTGATTTTCATCTCCGATAATAATTTGACGACAGCTTATAGCCTTTTAATATATTTCAGGCTCCAGGCCTTCGTAACGTCAGTGTACTGGAACTGCGGCCGTCAATTCACAGTGAGGGAATCTACGCATGCGTCGTTAACCAAGATGGCCGCCTTATTATTGCCCATGCATTTCCTCTTATTCGAGATGATGTCACCTTCAGTAAGTGTGTCCAGACAGCATGCATCTCTTCTTTCAAATACATGTATGCGCACATAATATTCATTTTAGATTTAATATTTATGACTGTATGTACTTACTTCACAAATGTGATGGCATCTGATCCTTGGGATGCCATGGTGTTTCCACATCACCATCACCAGTCTGGGGCCCGTTGCACGAAACAGGTGTAGCTCCAAAATCACATTTTCGGAAGCCTCTACAATCGTAAGCCTGGTTGCACGAACCACATTTATCCCTACACTAGTTTTAGCTAACCATATTCTCAATCGTTGTTGCGATAAAAGTGTGTTATGCAATGGAGTTATATATTTACTTAAAATGAATTGTAGCCACGAGTGTTCTGTGCAACGGGTCCCTGAGCTCTCAGAAGACTTTAGAATGGTATTAAGCGATATAAATTCACTCTCGTTTCATTAGATCAAAGTAAATCCTCGGTTTTCGTTTCTCTGTTGATGTTTCATGTCCATTACATGTTTACCGTTCTGTTTACAAGTCCGTTCGTCTATTAAAATCTGTGGAATATAATTTGACCACGTGACTGTCTGGTTTCCAGTTCTACAACTCAATCCAGAATGGATCATCATTGTAGCTGTTGTCATTGTGGTTCTGTTCGTCTTCATCATCACCATCACTATCTGCATCTTCAAAAGGAAATCCATGTACGTGTTTAACTTCATACAGTGTCCAGATACACTGACGTATGCGATACCTACTGTGTGTCTATCCTGTGTGTCTATCCTGTATCCTGTGTGTCTATCCTGTGTGTCTATCCTGTGTGTCTATCCTGTGTGTCTATCCTGTGTGTCTATCCTGTGTGTCTATCCTGTGTAGGCTACTTGAGAAGACGTGTTAATGTTCATAATCCAGTTGCAGCAGTCCTCTGTATGTTATTTCAGGAGTAACATTATTGCGGCGCACAAAAGCAAGCGTAAGGACGACGTGGAACTGATAGATGATATCGGAGATTATCCTATGGACATGATCGTGGCCACGGATAGTGTCAACCTTTCCGGGATACGTGAAGGCAGCAAAGATACCGGAAGTGACAGCGACCGAGACCGAGGGTTCTACCCCGTGACAGACCTGGACAATGTCTACTCTACAGGGTATCGGCAACATCCAGGTGAGTGTAAATATTCTACCATTGCAAAGTCATAAACTCTAATAATGTATACTTAGACTGACTATACGTTACTGGTCTCAAAACAGTGTCGGCCTTGCTGGTTTATTAACATTTGAATGTCATTGTAATATAGCATGGTGTCATTGTTTTGTCTAGGTCGCGGTGGAAGTGATGAAATGGCGCTAAGGATGATTGAGGACAATAAGAACAAGGTGATGGGGCTAGCTGGATCCTATGACAGTATGGAGAAACTCAAGAAGTAGGTATTCCATATCTTGAACTCAAGCTCGTCAGAGACACATGACGTCTTACTGTCACTCTTGTAATCTGACTTAGATGAAATTTCCTTCATACATACATTGTACATTATCGCTTCTCGTTGTCTGCTTCAGTGTCTCATCCAGACTGTTGCAGAGATTGTCAGCAGCATCCGCAGAAACTTTCCCAGCTGTCGGACAACATCCAAACTCTTCAATGCCACCGAGAAGAGTGACCAATGGACCAGGCGGCCAGCTCACATCCTCAACAGCTTCAGGCATCGTAGTGCCATCCAACCCGTCAGAACCAGACCTCTCAGGCGCACCACTGCCGCCTCTCCCCGGGCCCCCGTCTCCATTGCCAGCCACCCCTGGGCCACCCTCCGGCGGTCCGCCATTGCCACCACCTCCACAAGACGATGTTAACTTCTCAAACTTTTGGTCTCAGGAGTAAGTGTACTGTTTATATCCTGCCTGTGAAATAATGCCTTTCTACATGTCTATGTAAGTGTACTGTTTATATCCTGCATGTGAAATAATGCCTTTCTACATTTCTATGTAAATGTACTGTTATATCCTGCATGTGAAATAATGCCTTTCTACATGTCTATGTAAGTGTACTGTTATATCCTGCATGTGAAATAATGCCTTTCTACATGTCTATGTAAGTAATACACAATTACAGGTTTTCCTCCTCACAATTCGAAACTATGTATGTCTAGATATACAATTACTCGACATTTCTGTTACATGAGAAAATATTTAAAGGTTTAGTAGATTTCCCACAATTTACATATTTTCTGGTGTGTGTTTGGATATATATATTTAGCGGAATTCTATATCGCTATGTGTATAATGGCACAAATCTGTGTAAATATTTGAGCTAGTCATTACGTAAAGAGGTGTTTTCTGTATTCATTTGTTTTACCAATTGGCTATTTATAGACAGCTATATAGTATATACTATACATGCATCTCGCAAAGGCTCGACGTAATTCCTATTCCTTTTTTATATACGAGGAACAAATGTCACGATATTTGTATTTCTTTTCCGTAGAACTATTACCAGGTATATTATTCATGTCTCTTGTAGGTCGTGAGCTTCTAGACAAACCAAAAACATAAATAAAAAATACCATTTTATTATTTGTACAGTTCAGGGTTACGGAAGCGGTCTTCTAATCAGGTGGGCAAGCTGTCTTTGCCTGGCATCGTGTCGGAAGATGATGCCGATTCGTCCCCTCCAAGCTCGCCCCCAAGCAACAGGTCGGTCTCTAGAAGAACGTCCACGCTTCCTCGCACCTCTCCGCGCAAACAATCTCCGCGCAAACAATCACAATCTCCGCGCAAACAATCTCCGCGCAAACATTCCCCACGCAAACTGTCTCCATCTGTGTGCCCTTGCATAGATCCTGAAGACTCCGCTCCACTCCTTGAAGACTCCGTATCTGACCTCCTTGAAGACTCCGTATCTGACCTCCTTGAAGACTCCGTATCTGACCTCCTTGACTCGGCATCAGACTCTGCCTGTTCGACGTCACACCACGACTGGCGCGAGTCTGGTGTCGCCAGACCACCGCTGTCCTCCACCGCCCTGTCCAGGACAGCCACGTCACCAGACAAAGGCCACCCTTCACCGACGTGATCACACTTTATACGAATACACGTGACACGTGTATATATAGCCACTGTTCATTTACATAGTCATTTTATTCCTTAAATATAGAACGTGTAAATCATGTATTTTCTGTGTCGCATGTACCATACTCATGTCCGTCGTGACCTTGACCTATGTACAGCTATTTCTCACAAGGAAGAGATTTCAGTTCGATGTATTTGTATCTGTCCTTCGTGGATACTGGCGACGTTTGTCGAAAAAGCACAAATCTGTAAATAGAGGCGATTTTTGAATGACAAGCCCTGTAGATTGCATTGTGTTTACACTATCAATGGACAGATACTACGAGCAGTATTTGATTCTATCTATAAAGCCAGATAGATACACACTGGACTTTTAGTAATAAAGAATGTATTATTGTTGGGATATCAATATATATTAGGTCCTCTAGTGTTACTTTCACAAAGGTTGTGTAATCAACAATCGGGGGTGAAATGCCTGCAAGTACCCATTAGGCTAATGGTGGCCGCACACTAGCGAATTCCGTCGCCGATGTTTAGTCTCGCCGACCGATCGCACAATCTCTAGCATGTTTTGATATTTCAAGCACCGGACACTAGGCGATCGAAACCCGACGGAAATCGGCGACGCGTCGGCGACGGAAATCGCAAGTGTGCGGCCGCTATTAGATAGACAGGTATATGTATTGACGATGCAACATATCGCAGTAGGCCTATACTATAGGCTATAGAATAGCATGAATAAAACAGCTGACACTCAGCACCTGTAAAACAGCCCTGTGAACACCGCGGCTGCCAGGGGCCCCACCCAGAACACATACTGGTGGTCCCAGGCCTTCACGGAGTAGAAACTCAGAACAATGGCAGTGCCGAAACTCCGCGCAGGATTCAAGGACGCTCCTGTTGTCCTGATGCTGCAATACAACCGTGTCAAGTACAGCCATATACCCAGGATAATAAAAGTAATGAGAACACTTCTTATTCACGTACATAGTCTTGAGAGTAGTAATATATCCTACATGAACAAGGCAAAGATGATTAATAATAGATACTGTATATCTCATACTATCTACATCATTACTTGTAGTATACACAGGGAGGTTTTAAACATTGGAAATGCATTGTCTTTAATCCGTATTCCATAGTATCTCAGACCAACGAATAACTAAATCACTGAGCAGGTATTTATATTAAGTTGACGGACGCCCTGTTTGGGATCACACCTCACCCTGAAAGTACTGCCACAACATATGCGAAGCCCACCGCCACCGGCGCCCCGTGGGCCTTGGTGGACTCCTCCACTGTGGTCAAGATGACCGTGATGACCACGAACATGGTGAGTACTGCCTCACACAGGATGGCACGGCCAGGGTTCACGTGCATCTCCACATACACGTCCGTCACCACCACCGTCAGCATCCGGTCCGTCTCCACCAGCTGAAGACATACCAGACAAGGAGAACTAGCGTACAGAGCCCTGTTGCCTATCTGGGAATTGTTTCTCAATGCTCTCATATCCACGACGAGACCATAGCGCTCTCGTAAGTGCACAATCCCTATGTATTAGAGATGGCTACGAAAGTGCTTATGGTCTCGTAGAAGATATGAAAGCTTCTAGAAATGATACCCAGAACAGCTGTATTGTACTGATTGTAGTTCAATCGTATAAAACAGTTTTATTGCTGCAATACTTGAGAAAATGCTTAGCTAAAACTATTGTAGAGATAAAATTGTTTCGAACAAACAGCAAACATGTAGCGGATTCCTAACATTTGACTTGCAGGCAACAGCAACGGGGTCCTGGTGGGAAACGTTCAACATCTCCGGAATCCGTCATTACTTTAATGTTGACTGATACTATAGTACCAACTTGTAGGTGTTATAATCAGTCTGACATATTTAGCCTACTAACGTGGAAGAGTGCTAGTGTGGCCGCTTCATGTTCCCAGTAATATAATAAACATACATAACCGTTCTAGAACGTAATAATAGTATACTATTTACGATTTCTCTAGTTGTTTTATTAATTATAGGCAATCAAAAATAGACATATAGAGTTCAGGTATTGTATTGGCCATGGTCATTTCCATACAATGTCCATGACTATATGAGTATTATTGCTGTGTGAACCATCTGTTTTCAACATGGTCCTTTCTGAATGAGGATACAATCAGGTGAATAATATAAATGTATTCTATTCATTATTGAACATTCCCCAATCAATGAAGCGTCGGAATGGAAAATCTAACTAAATAAATATGAATTAATTCACGTAGCTGTATTAAAATAGAATTACATGTCCTAGGTCTACTATTTCCTATGTGAAGCAATAGCCTACCCGAGTGAACATGACATTGTGGTACATGTAGCCTACACATATGAACATAATAATTGTTAAATTGTAAAGAACAAAAAAAAAAGAGAAAAAAGCGCAGCTCAAGTTTGAACATCTGTTATTGATCCTCTAAAGAGAGCCCAGTGTCCCACTGTAGACGTATTTTATCATGAGAGAAGATTCGTTAAGTCTGTGTCTAGGATAGGCACAACTCCTGACAGGGTATCTACCATGGCTAGCGCTGCCCCTAGCACTGCCCCGAGGAGCTGATTGACCACATACAGCCCTGTGTGGAGCAGACTGCGTCCCCCGGCTATGTACACGGCCACGCTGACTGCAGGGTTGAAGTGACCGCCACTGGAACACAAGACAACACGACACAGTGACAGAGGAGGGAAGCTCTGTGCCTAGGCCTACTCAGACAACACGACACAGTGACAGAGGAGGGAAGCTCTGTGCCTAGGCCTACTCAGGAATCGTCCAACGTGAGATATCATAGAGAAGTGCTGGCAATAATGATGGTACACATAGTCCTAGCTGTAGTTGTAGTAACTTTCATTCCAACTCACCGGGGTGGAATCGAGATGAAAGTAGCTTGAAAACTGTAACAAGAGTCCCGTTAATAGTATACTTGATGAAGACAGGTTTCACCTGCGGGGATACTATTTCTATAGGTTTATCTGTATCATATCGGTTCTCTCATCATTGCACAAACCTGACTTTCCCAAAGGCGGCCATCAAAGCAGCTACAGTGAATCCGGAACACAGAGAGATGGGCACGATCATGCCCAGGTGGCCATCAGTCAGAATACCCGAACCCCGGACACCCGCAGACACGAGACACGAAATGTACGTGTAGATGACTGTCCCCAACAACTCGGCAGCACAACACCTCACGGTCGTCTCCATCCGTGACCACAACGTCGTACCGTCACTGGTCGTTGTGACTATCTGTGGGCAAGACATCTGGAGTGGGAGGGAATCTGTACGTCTTCCGCAACATCTACAGTGCACGGTATAGTTCTACATCCGTTGTTGATGGACGTTAGGCCACAAGCAACTGTAAGGGAACCTGGTTCAATTAATGGAGACCAGATAGTAACAATTAGGCCGTGCGCCAGATGTCCAACAAGACTAGAGTATACAGCTAGCGAGGCCATCACGTGTCATTACAGAGCATCAGCCACTAGAACGATGACAGACAAATATAAAAAATTTAAAACTAAATGGAAAGAGCAAATGTACGGTTACAGTTAAGTTGGTCAGTTGTTTTCAACTTTAAATATTTAGATAGTTTGTTGGAAATATGATTGTGCAGTTAGGCCTGTAGGCTATATATCTGCCTTCCTGTCTGAATATTTGACGTGTTGTCTCACAACGGATACAATTACTTAATAATATATTGCGTATACACGTATATATATATATATCGACCGGAAAATCAAGGGATGTCTGCAGCGACATCCTAAGAGCGATAAATTGTTGTACATTATTCATCTGTCTAACAAATACGTTACTATTGTGCTTATAGATAGAACCTGTAGGAATACAGTAGATTCTATATTCCTATTAATTACTATTATTAATACCAATTACATAAGGTGTAAAGTAACAAGTTATTATTAGGAAATTGACTACTAGCAGGGGCGGATCCTAGGGGGGGGGGTGGGGGGGGCGCACCCGGCGGGCGCCCGCCCCTCCCCCCCCCGCCCCCCCCCCCCCCCCCCCCGCACCCGGCTTGCGCCCTCCCCTCTAGCATTGGAAAATTTGTTCTATAAACATATATTTCGTATTATGGTGAAATGATGAGCCCCCTATAAAATACACTGTGAGCCCCCCTAACCTGAAAGTCTGGATCCGCCCCTGACTAGTAATCGATTCCAGTCTGAAGTCTTAACATGTACATCACTTATATAGTTGCACCCCACACTCAAAATACGGTTCACCTATATTATGCAATTAGATTCAAACGCATGTAATTTAGAATTTATATATTGTAGATGTGTAAAGCTATCGGGATACGGTGGTCAATACTTCGATCGTGTGTGTGTGTGTGTGTGTGTGTGTGTGTGTGTGGTTTTGCGCGCGTGCATGTGTGTGTGTGTGTGTGTGTATATGTGTTCTGTCCTATTCCTCGTACTGTGATATGTATGGTTGAAATTTACAGAATATTATACTTTTAAATTTAAATAAGAAAGAAAGGAACACACCTTACCGACGAGCTGTCCTAGAAGTTGTATACGGTACCAGCCACACGTCCTCTGTGAAAGCAATAGTGTTGGCCTGACACCGTCCTGCTACATACACGCACTGCTACATACACGCACTGCTACATACACGCACTGCCAGATCATGTCTGGCTACCTGATATGTCTCTATCTTATCTGTCCAAGAGTTTCTCAATGAACTATGACAGCAATATGTTCTCATAGTTATCAGCTGTCTGTACGAGTATTGTATTTCCAGCTCTCATCTTTGCTGGGACACTGTGACATTGTATTTGATTACGCAATATTTGAAATATTAGTGCAATACACCATTGCAGCTATTATTTAAATGTAATTATTTAAGCAGAGAGAGAGAGAGAGAGAGATTATCTTAATTGTCGTTTTGGACCGAATTGAAGTTATAAATGCAAAGTACATGCACTTAGCAATGTTAGCATACAATATATTCGCTTTTGTACCTCCAAATATGTTTTCATCGTTGTAGGATAAGTAAAATTCCATTGCAGCTTGCATTTCCCTAATTCCCTAAACAATCTAATAATTAAACACGGTAGAAATAACCTTTCACGACCACTAAATATTAAAACATAATAAAATATGAACATATTTAAAACCAGTGGGATGTGCGGAAAATGTAGCTGGTTACCAATATACAAATCAAATGTACATACTTTAAGCTAAAATACCATGACATATGTATACAAACCCGTGATTGTATGCCTATAAATCATCTACATCGGCCTACAAGTTACTCTCTATCTTTAAAGTTTCAGTGAATGTATGGTAGTTCAGTTCCGAGTTAAATCCCAGCTTCAGATCTTGATGATTACTATTTTAGCCGTCAATATCGGCAGAAGTTTCATTTCCGATGTGGTCATACTAGGTTTTGAATCATTTCTCAACTCTCGCAATGCACAGTTATATGCATCCCAATCCTTAGCTTTTAGTCGGTGATCATAACCTTTCTGTAAAACTATATGCACTATATGATCTACATTATGACATTGTGCATCCTGTTCCCTGTCGCCGCAACTTGACACAGCGCGTTATAAGCGAAATAATATTGAATCTCCGAATACCGGTAGTCAACTATCTGGTTTCCAGCGTTGTGCGCCTTTAGCTTTGAACACATGAACAAAATACTTAAAAGTGAAATCATGATTCGTTTTCGATAATCCTCAACACAAAGATAAAAATACAAATCTGAGGTTTTGTGCGACCAACACGAAGTCGGGTTTTTTGTATGGATGTCTGATGAAGATGACCTTCCGTTCCCTCCGATTGACGGAAGAGGAAACTTAAAAGAAATTAGAGCATTAGAGATAATCAGGTCATTCTGCTACCTGATGTTTATCGTGGTCTGGCTATCCACCGTCAAGACAAAAGCACCAACAGTAATAATAACAAGCTGTTTTTCGAAAATAAACTGATTCTGAATATGACTGGATAATTTATAAACAAAACAATATTTATTAAAACACCATTAACAAACGTTCATCAAGACTTGAGGTAAAAGGTGTTCAAAGTGCATTCCCTTGGAGCAGTGATAATAATAGTTGGACACCAGCAATACTTAAAGTCTTCATTTATGTAGAAGAAAATATGTTTTTCAGGTAAGAAATTGTTTGATCAGTATGTAAGTCAGTGAGCTGTGATAGTTAGGAAGCCGATGTCAAAGATTTATGATTTATATATTCTGAATGATTGGAGGACTTCTTTATTGTGTTTTTTTTTTTGGGGGGGGACTATTTTCTTTTATACTGTTTTACATATACATTTTGTCAAAATATCACATAATATAGTCAGAAATACAAAATAATGCCTGTAAGATGAACCTCTGTAACCGGGTTGATTCTATTGTGGTTTTTTAGAATACTTTCTCGGCAGTGACGCGCAGTGATTTACCAAATCCATGTCACGTGAAACTCCATTCCATTGTTCACATTGGCACACTGAAGGTCAGGTGACACAGGTGATGGTGACGGTGCGGACTAGGCTGTCTTCCTGTCACGACCAGCTGCTGTTCTCTCACTCAGTCACACGTGATGTGTCTTCTATCACAGAGGAACCATTCCTCACCCAGCCAATACTGTTATTGTCGATCACAGATACACTTCCCTGCTACATCACTTCAAGTAGGTGTTGATGTTTTTGTCCTAGTACACTTCCCAAATAGTCGTTTTTCATGGCTCGCAAACATGAACCTGAAAATACATTGTTTCACAAATGTACAGAATTAACCTCAACACTATGCCATCAACCACAGCTGCTACATGTGTGGCAGATTCTAAATCTATTACTACTAGTATATAATACTACTAGTATATATTATTCTCTTCCGTCACCAGGATGACTACGGCTCTTAATAATACATTTGTAATGTATACTACTCAACATTTGCTAGGGATAACTTCAATATGGGGGCATTGAATAATTTGTTCCTACAAAAATGGTACGATCCTTAGCAAATTTTGAGTAGTATATAGTATACATAAGGCAGCCAGTAAACGCATATAAGAAATATAAGGAATTTAAATTATTTTAGTTTGTATTGATTTAATGTCTAAAATATTGTAATCTAACATTGTGGTCGTTGGATATTCTGAAATATCCCCGCGAAATACTCACCTGTAGAGAAGTACTGCGGCCAGAGCTCCTAACATAGACCTAACCAGTAGACATAGTGACTCTGCCATGCATCCTTGTTGTAGATACTCACCTGTAGAGAAGTACCGCGGCCAGAGCTCCTAACATAGGGCCTAGCCAGTAGACATAGTGACTCTGCCATACATCCTTCTTGTAGATACTCACCTGTAGGGAAGTAACGCGGCCAGAGCTCCTAACACAGGGCCTAGCCAGTAGACATGGTGACTCTGCCATATATCCTTCTTGTAGATACTCACCTGTAGAGAAGTACCGCGGCCAGAGCTCCCAACACAGGGCCTAACCAGTAGACATAGTGACTCTGCCATGCATCCTTGTTGTAGATACTCACCTGTAGAGAAGTACCGCGGCCAGA
>JAUTBV010114090.1:0-13896 GCA_032361325.1 Lepetodrilus fucensis
GCACATTTCACCTACACGCTTATCACCAAAATCAGTAAACTAGGTACGTCTATAAATAGAATTCGCTCCACTTGCAGCGCCTATAGTAGCGTTTCTTGCCTATGGTACAAATAACTGGTCAAATCGACCCATTTTTCAGGCACAAGAACGTTATTGCAATAGAAGACGGCATTTCTCTTAAGATGGGGGCGTCGTAAACTTTAGCAGTGGTGTAGTGTAAGGATAAGAATATATATAAAGTTGCCTTGAGAGTTACGGCCTTTCATACAGGGGGTCCAAGGGCTAGTAACATCAATGGAAATCTAGTTACTTTCGATCAGTAATTGAACGTACACTGAACTCGCGTGTTTCCTATTGTGACGTTAACGTAGTAATCGCGCTGTGTAATCGTTTCTGATTATACTGTGGCCATTGTTGGACATCGACCTATCTGAACGTGGAAGTGTTCGTAAATGTAAGGCAATTCTCCTGAGGTGTGTTCAATCAGCACATGGCTGAGTAAGCTGCCTAGCTAAACTGGTTCCCTGTCCCTTGTACGGTTAATACGACTTGAGACAGTGACTAGTTTGGTAAACCCCTTGCAAGCCCTTGTGTCTTTGAACGCACCCCTGATCGGGGATGTCAGATATTTCATTCCACTGACATCCACCAGATTTGACTTCAACCTTTAATCTCAATATACAATGCGCAGTGTTAAGTATAACCAGACGGAGCCTCGTCAATGTGAACTCTAATATATTATAGGGCTCACCATTCTGATCAAATCAGAGGCAATTATCATAGACAGTCCCTTGAGTTTTGGCAAGGTATTAACATTACTTGGGCTACTGCGACATTCCACATCGACATCTGGGGATGGGGGTGCTTTAAGCCAACCACTAGTTTGTACATAGTGTACTGTAGTGATATGTAGTGATGTCTGAACGCAACCCTGGCTTTGATTCACAAAGACGTTGTATAGTGTAGACCTGGGTATAGTTTCACGAAGCTCTCTTAGCCGCTAAGGGACCATGGCACTCGCTTTGCTGATAGCTAATGCATTGCTAGGAGAGTGCTATGGCCCCTTAGCGGATAAGAGAGCTTCGAGAAACGATACCCTGGCGTGGATCAGAACGTACGCCATTGCATGGCTATAAAACCGGAAATGACGTAAATCTCGACTTATGCACGGACCCGTTCGTAAAACTCAAGCTGGTGGCTTAAATCACACCTGTCGGAGCGTTACGTAAACCGAATGCTACTGTATCCATATACAACTAACACCACGCTCTACTTCCGACATATCACGCTCTACTTCCGACATATTGACTCTTGTCAGTGATACCATCGACGAATAATGACGCGTCATATGGCCACCACCTGTCGACAGATCTCGACAGCGTTCTATGCATACCTGCCGGGATGTTCCGTCGAGGTGTGATTGGAGCCATGCTGATGCTATATTTAGTGCACGTGCTATGTTCACGTGAGAAACAACAAAAGTGTCGAAGAATATATTACGGTCGACATTTTGCATACGCACCGGTTGCACTGACTTCGTATCTCAAGCCAACAAAAATCTGTATCTCCAGAAATATTGTTTTCTTTACACATCGCGGGCCATCGTGTTAATAGATCCGACACCAAGTTGTTAACGGACACCATGCGGAATGTAGCTTTAAAACAACGTAGCTTTAGCAATGTAATAGCATTACAAAAGGTGTACGCCTAGTTGGATTTCCACTGCAATCTGATATATGGGTAGGCATGTGTATAGATCTACTCTTCTTTATGGGGTGGTGGGAAGCCGGGTAATGTATTATGGACATGGTAGCGTAGTAGTCATGAGGGTGTTGGCATGAGTGTAGGTCAGCGTGGGAGGGCTTAACTATGCATTGATGTATTACTAAATGTATACAGTTATGGATATGACAACGGTTAAGTACGTATTAGTCATGAGGGTGTTGGCATGAGCGTGTGTGAGCGTGGGAGGGGTTAAGTATACATTCTTGTATTACTAATATGTATATAGTTACAACTTCCAATAGGATATGTCTTTATTACCCCCATCCTCGAAATACACACCATTACTCTTCAGCATACAAATGTTGGTACGCATAATGGTCTGTGTTTCCAGGATGGTATCACCCTAAATTTCCTACGTTTAATGTTCTATATAAAACTAATGCTAAATGTTAAGACATTAAAGGTTATACTATGCAATAAAACGACCTCCTTTTATTCATGTGCTAACAATCGAAATTAAATAATAAACTTACCACTTAACAGGAAATTGCTGCCGATATATGTAAGTGTCGTTATTATGTTATTATATTACACCTAATTTCATACTTGATAGCCCAGGAGGTTATGTAATCAAGTTCAGAAATTTATCGCACGTTGACAGCTACGTTTTATAAACAAATAACGTTCACGGTCACTGCGCATGTCGGGGGTCGTTTAAAGGCACACTGCGCAATATATCCGTCACCTTGAACAAACATGTATTTACACACCCATACCAATCTCTGTAGGAAAAACAATACATATTACTCGTTGTAGGCTTTAAATGCTCTTATCTAGCACATAGACATATGGATAAAGAGCATGTACGTGTATAGAGCTATATCTCAATCTATAGAGCAAGGCTTTACCATAGCCAGGGAATTCGTTGTATTGACACTCCAATGTTTGAAGTGAAATGTAATCTCGTTGATGTCAGAGTTGTTCCTTTATCTTCGGTCAATCAGCTGTCAATCAAACTGTCAATTCTGTCTAGAGTGGGCGGGGCAATTTGACTGACCTTGTGAATTATTTGAACACATGGCAAATTTGCTATGTTGGAGATAAATAAATGCTCAGATGAACGCCGTCAAATGATAAAGGATTGTAGTTATTAATCGATGTTAAATGAGCATTGGCAGATTGATCACGCGTGCATATACCACCCTCAACCCACACGCATACACACATACGCACAGTCACACACACACACACACACACGCACGCACATACAAACACACACGCACACGTACGCGCGCGCACACACACACTTAGTTACATACACAACGTTGCGGGTTTCCTCCTTCCCTAAACTGACAGAATCTTGAAAGTGTGGAAGAATCTTGAAAGTATCTCTAAACCGCAATTTAGAAACAGATACAATTAAAGAAATCGCGCGCATCCACTACATCCTCTAAATGTACACTAAGTGCCATTTCGTTCATAAAATATGTCAGTGACGTAGGCCTATATTTATGGCCCAGGCCAAATGTCTGTGTACCTACGCCAATTATAAAACTAAGCCCCAACATTTTGCCATTGCAATTCAAAGCATACCATACACTCACGTCTGACCGGTTTTATTTCTTAACGACTTCATTGCAACACGATTCGCTGAATTTTGGGATTTTGTCGTTCATTTTATATTGTGCACTACACGAGCAAATACTTCATTGTAACCATATGGCATATATGTGATCTGTATATTTACATGACATTCCTACTAGTATATTTATGTTAATATATTTCAGTTTCGAAAATGCATTTAACTGTTGGGGTGTGTGTATCCATTGTACTGGTATACTTGTATCGGAATGTTATTCCTTTGTAAAACGTATATACCTATAAATACCTCCTATATACTAGTATATATATATATATATACACACACACACACACCAATGAAGATTTACTGGGTGTAAACGTTGCTGTAATTCTCTAGAATTTTTATTTATTTTTAATTTTATTGTAATTTGTATTAAATACACGAAACTTCCAATAGGACTTAAACGTCAGTGTTAACCCTCTACTTGCTGGATTAGAGACAGTCACTGCCCTTTGGGACACCATGCACCTGCTGCCTTCAGCGAGGGTTACCTAACTTAACACAGCCATTGACAAATGAATTCCATCGCCCGTTCCCAAAATAGGAACTCGGAAGCTGTATGGACTACTAATGAGTTCCAACATAATCAAACCGAGGCTATTTTTACGTCTAGTCACGTGACTCGTGTGTTTCCGGAGGAGCTGGCTGTTTGTACGACCACCACCGGAAAATGACGATCTTAAACAGAGAGGAAAATAGTAGAAATGTTATTATTGTAGGACAATTCACACAGTCTATGTACAGACGATCCTCGGGATATCCGAATATCCGTATCAGTACTGAAACAGTCGATCTCTAATATCATCCGGGTATATTACAGTTGGTGTCGATACTGTCATCTGACACTGCCATTTGACACTGGCAGCTGACCCCCGTCACACTGTCCTAACTGTCGCAAGCTAATACCAGTGGTGAAAGCTGTCTTGATATATTTTTCCGATCCCATTCTTTGCACTGGCATCCCCACATTCAACCCACCCCCCGACCTCGTATGCACAATCGGAACATCCGCTGTGACTACACTGTGGTGTATCGTACTTGACGATGTATGCTGAATGTCTCAATCGCCTCCTCATCTCCTGCGCACGTAGGAGATTTGAAATTCCACGAATACTGGAGACTTCCCAGAGATAGACAGTTCCGAATACAAATAGAACAGGAGCGAAACTGCAATTTACAATTAATGAATTATTCATCTCTACAGAAGCTCCTGTCTGGGTAAGCAGGGACAGAGAGCTTGTCTAGATTGGGGCCGAGTGTTCCGCGATCCCTCGGTCGTTGTTTTACAAATAAATCCCCATTGAGTATCTTTATCAGGTAATGTCTTTTCTATAAATGAGTCTGCTCAGTGCTCAATATACGTAAAGTAGTGTCTCACGCTTTCGCTAAAGGGTACATTAATGCAATTTCGTTAATGTATCCTGGATATAGATGGTGTCTCTTAAACTGTTTTCATTTGTCTAATGTACGTGTCTTATACCTATTCCGTATACGGCCATTATCCCGAACACGTGGGATTTTTTTTGCTATCGTCCCTTTGTTTATGCAAATCACGAGAAGCGATAGACTGCTATCTAATAGTTTGGAAAGTTTGCTAGTATCGTTGATTTCGTTTAATAGACTTCATCAGATTGGCTTTTAATTCCAATCATTATACAAGCCCAAGACACTGTGCACTAGTAAACTGTAAAACAAACCCGACAATTTCAGAAATGGGTTCCCTGCTGGAAGCACAGAGCCTCAGTAGATGGAACCCAGTTTACCAGCTTTTAGTGGTCACTTGATTCGGTTCAAGACGTCACCTGCTAGTATAGCGACCGGCTATACTCCCCGCATGTCTAGTAAGCGTAAATGGGACGGAGAACCAGTCAATTATTCAGCGACGGACATCTTGGACTCACCACTCTCTTGTTAGGTGTCGTGTGCCGACCTCATAAAAACAAAGTTCACGACGGGGAGTTGTCGTCTGCCGAGAAAAGTAGTACTATAACCTTGCGGAGTGATCGTCTGTCAAATGGATTACATTCCTGATTACCATGACGACAGGAGGCGAGATACTACAACGTATGTGATCCGTCCACACAAAAATATGTGGTCCCTCCATGCTTCACTGTTTGTTGTTTTCTCTGTTGAATAAACATTCCTGTTTGCTTGATGCACTAGGTGAAGTCGCCTGTTCGCCGCAGAGTCACATTTTGGGTGAGTTTAGGATATCCTTTTGCAAACCGAATTCGCCGACCTCTGACCTCTGGGAACGATGTCCGTTTTGTCCGGACTTATTTCAACCAATAGCCTTGTTGAAAGTCGGGATTTAAATACATAAACACACAGAAGACATTCTGGCATACCTGTCTGATGGAGGAACTTTGTCCAGATGGCGGGAGGGGTCATTGTATACATACAGAGCTCACATCTTTTAGTGATAGTCCATGGACTATTATGCCCGCTGGAAGACTTGGGAGTCCAGGCCCAGTAAAATGGGTTTAAAGAATGGTGGGATTACTGGTCGTTTCCCAGGTTGATACTCAGCATTAAAGAAGGAGTGGAACAAGGACGGGTCTGTTCGGTTCGGAGTACGTTAATAAAATGTCTGAGCGGGTGTCTCGGTCTTCACTGTGGCAGGATATTACATGAGCTAGCACCAACAGTTGTTGGAATTACACTCAGTTCAAGCCTGGAATGGACATAGAAAACACACCAGTTTATATTAATGATTCAGTCTTGAAAGCGGCTCGAAACGCAAAAGTCAAACCAGCCAATCAAAAAAACATCGGAAGACCTGTAGCTACGTTTAAAGTAAAGCCCCGTTAACTATATACATAGGGAAATTATTAAATATATTTCTGCATAGATAGTAAAGATAAACTAAATATATTAACCTTACATAGGAGTGCTTCTTGTCACAGTCCTCGGTGAAAACCGGTTTTTCCTTGAAGTACACACGTTATGAGTATACAGTCTTGTATTAATGCATATCTGTACACGTGTATGGCAACGATCTCAACACTACATGCATGTATAGCTAAACGATACATGATAAAGACCAATACACTGCTTCTATTGAATAATGTGTTAATTAATGTCAAGCATGCATCAAACATTATCGTGTATTTAATCTTAGACTTGGCAATGTCGTGTCGCTGTTTTATCTCTTCCAAGATATAACAGTCTTTAGGGATTTAACAGGCAACCTGACCAGTTATTTAGAGCCATTAGAAAAGGGGGTAGGGGTGAACGAGGAGATTTGAACACTAGGAATGACATTATTGTCCCCCCGTCTCGTGAAAGAAGATAGTTTAGCTATGGTAATTCAGAAGCTCAAACTATTAATACGTAAGCACTAGCAGGTGCTCGCAGGTTTACTGCAACATTCAGCGCTTCATATGTTACGGTTTCCTCCTGTCATAAACCAACAACCAATGATATTAGTGCAATAATCTAGAAATCGGCTCTAAACTCCAATAATAAAACATCAAATAAAAATAAACATAAGCTCAAATTACATGGCTATGGTGGTCTGCAATGTGTAGTTAATTGGCTCACTGTCAGGGTTCAACCATGAACCTTCAACCATGAACCTTCTTCTTCCTGTAGGTTACTGGAGAAGCCCCATAGCCCAGAGGCCCGTTCAGCTGACAATACTTATCACTACATATTACTACATCGGCTATCCCCTATACATTTAGCTAGTCTTTTCAAGGGCAGAATGCATGCAATCGTGACCCAGCCGTTGATATCATTATGTATTCATCCGCTGAGAACGTAAGATTTAGTTCCGCATCATTTCCCAAGACTGTGGGACCGTAGTAAAATTCAACCAGGTCCGCACCGCTAATAAGAACATCGGATCGAAACAAGACATTATGAATAATTAACTTCACTGGTGTTTATGGTTCTGGCGTCTGCTAGATATACTAGAATAACGCATTACTATAACAAACACGTCTGAGGCATGATTATACCATTGAAGGGGTCTAGTTTTATAGATTTTATTTTGCATTGCGCAACGCATTTTTCCAACAGACGAAACCCAAACAGAATGAGTCGACTACATGCAAATCTAACTACCTTTATAGTTTCTGTATCCATAGGAAGGGCTGGTATTAAAATAAGTATATATGATGCAACATAAATACGTCAACATTGCATCTATTCACACGTATCTTGTGATGAATGAGACGGTATACAAAATGTTCGACTTTTTAAAAAACAACTAAAAAAACAAACAATACAATTTAAATATCGTGAAGTGCATTTGTTATTCATGAAATAAATAAAAAATCGCAATAACACAAGCCGCCTATGATGAGAAGGATTCTGTATTTGAAACCAGCTTCGTTATTTTAATAATTCACTTTAGACAATTACAAGTATTATGATTATTAATGTATTGTAACAATTTATACATGGTGGAAGTATTTTATAATAATAATACTTATTATTATATTAATAATAATAATAATAATAATAATAATAATAATAATAATAATAATAATGTCTTAATGAGTTAAAAAAGAAATTCTGGCAAGCTACGAAGCCAATAATAATAATAATAAGAAGAAGAAGAACAACAACATAAATATAGAAACAACAACAGCAACAGCAACAGCAACAACAATAATAATAATAATAATAATAATAATAATAATAATAATAATGTGTTAATGAGTTAAATATTTTTTTCTGGCAAGATACGAAGCCAATAATAATAATAATAATAATAAGAAGAACAACAACATAAATATAGAAACAACAGCAACAGCAACAACAATAACAATAATAATAATAATAATAATAATAATAATAAGAAGAAGAAGATGTATACTATAGACCCACCAAGGAAGACATTTAGTTTGTAGTCTAAGTAGGACAATCTCCCACCCTAATTTATTGTGCAATGGACCATATAAATGCAAACCTTCTTCCCCTTAAAAATAAGTGTTTATAGTCTGCGTTTACAGCACTTACTGGATCATGTCTACATATAATATATGCTAGCTATATCCGGGTCTAGACAGCTGTCATTGGCGACATCAGCGGTGTTAGTAAACCTATACTATATTATGTGCAGTATATTATCATGAACAGTCTGGGAATTAGATATGTAATACTTTATAGACTAAATATTGGTTTAGGTTTGCTTTGCCAGACCGTGTTGTATTCTAAATCGCGACGGATCCAATTCGTTTTAACCTGCAGCTGGTTTTATAGTCGGGAGGTAAATAAACATATCATTTATCGGTACACGTTGAACTTAAAAGGTGTGTGTAAATATCACATTCACGTTGAAATGTACACCCTGTGAACTGTAGTAGTGGACTCTAGTGACGATTTTAGCTATTTACTACAGTGTGACAGTCATGATAGCTTCATGAGAGTGATGTTTAGTCCCAAATGGAATTTATTGCATTCAATTTTGACCAGAAATCGCAAGTTATTGCAAGTTATTGCAGGTCAAAACCGCCGGTTGATAGCTGGATAGTGATCTTATGGACCAGGGTATCGTTTCTCGAAGCTCTCTTAGCCGCTAAGCGACCACAGCACTCTCTATGCCGATAGCTAATACACTGCTAAGATAGTGCTATGGTCTCTTAGCGGATAGGAGAGCTTCGAGAAACGATATCCTGCTCAACGCTATTAATTTAAGGGTCTGTAGGTTGTTTTTGGACGTATACAATTAGCTTTATGTTATTTTAATAACGAAGAATTTCCAAACATTACTACAGGCTCCAGATATATCGATACTCCTTTGATAATTTGCAGGAACATTGGAAGAAGAATGGCACCAGATTCTTCAAGTGGAGACAAAATTTGGTAGAAAACTTGCCCACAAAATATTGACCGACCCTTAATTTATTGTTTTGAGTATTATTGGCTCTACGTGTTTCGGGATGTTGTCTGGTTATTGTGTATGTCGGGTACATGTATTCTTTAATGAAGAATATAAATGTCAATACATTTGCCTGTTGGTGACAGCTTCTTATCCGGTGGTATGTCATTGGTCAGCCCTTGTTTAGTGTTATCACAAGCCTCATCTAAGCTGAATACACGCGATATAATAATGCCAAATGTGAATGGGTACCCCATGAGGATATACATTGCAATACTTGTGATTCTTCTGGTGATAGTCTTCCATCCGGTAATATTGGTGACATGACATGTTTCCTGACACAATAGACTTTCATTAACATACGTACGTTGAATGGACGAGACCAGACCATCTGTTCATGGGTACCCGTGAGGACATGATCGTAAAAATTGTGATTGATCTTCCGTTTAACACCAACGTGCACATTGCTCATTGCTAACAATACCGATTATATACCTCAGCTCTTGAAGCATACGTCTGCGCATGCGCGAGATACCGATGGAAGATTGCACTGCATGCACAGCTAGTGTACCGTGTAACACCGCAATCGAAATAATTCCTTCCTAGAAGTCCGCATCCTCCATCCTGGACAATTATTCGTCCTCTTTTTCGCTTATTATTCCATCTTGCTCGCACGAGCTAATCTATTTATAGATTCCCGACACAAATTCCGCTGTGCGGTGGTTGCCAATGTCAACCACGTGATGGCGTACTAATCTCCGTTGTTGCGCATCACGCCCGTGCATCCATAACCATGGTAGCAGTATGTCGCTGTCAGGAGCCACGAGCTCCATATTGTCACGTTGCCCGGCAACAAGATCTTAAGAGTTTATCTCGCAGCGTCTTTGGCAGGATTTTTTGGTCATAAATTAACAATGCTCCCTGCACCGGTCATCCTGGATCTCTGCGAGTCCTTTGCATTGTAAACAACGCAATAACTAAGAACCCGGATGTGCAGTTAACTCGATGTGACGCAGAACACGTTAACGCAGAACAAGATAACCATCTCCTGTACAAGAAAAAAGGTTCCAGTCACAGTAACTATAATAATATGCACGATACCATAATCTAGTAGTAGGCATTGTTTTTACACACGTAATAAGGAGTTCTGGAGATATGCACAATGTGATGGACATTTGATATGACGGGTGATATATGCCTGAACACCTTTCCTCGCCATCGACTGATGTTGTACGGCAGTTTGACACTCGTATTCCCCGGTGTACCGGGATATTTTTTCCCGCTGTGATTTATGCACATGGAAGGTAGTTGCTATAAACTACCTGACAATGTTTCGCTTTGAACAGGAACATTGACCCATACATTTAATTGCATAGCATTGCAACGATTGCATATGCTTCACTATAAGGAAAGCATTTTAATAAGCATGTTCACGAATATAGGTAAAATAAGATTACTGTTAAGAAAACGATGAACATGAAGTAAGGCTATCATATCATACAACACAACGATGCTGCAGCATACATTAGAAAACAAACAATAAAAAGCAAAACCATTCAATAGAAACCGCGGTAAATACCTACCTATATGGTAAAACCGAAATGACAGGAGGCCATATTATAACTATTCACTCAAAACATTGCATCTTACAAGAGCCTTGCAACAGAGATAAATGGGGGAATTCGATATTTCTTTTGGCAATTGGAAAACACAAGAATTGGCCCTTTCCCTGTGAAGTGACGCGGCGCAGTTATTTATGTGATGTTTCTGACATTTTTTTAAATTGAAGAGCCACACATGGTAAAGTCTGTTGCGGCGCGAACTATTGCATCACGTCCGCAGTGCTACTCTTCCACCTCGCTCGCTAAAGAGCTGGGTCCGTATTCTCGAAACGTTCTTACGAACTTCTTAGTTTAAGAACAGTTCGTATCCATACTATAAGAATGGTTAAGAACTGTTCTTAGGCTATGAATTTCGTAAGAACGTTTCGAGAATAGGCCCCCAGGGTCCGTATTCTCGAAACTTCGTAAGTCCTAAGAAGTTCGTAAGTACTAAACATTTTCCTAACTGGGTTTCTGCTTATGTTAACTTTTGAAGAGATATGTTCCAACTAAGAAGTTCGTAGTACTAAGAATTTGCCTAACTGGGTTTCTGCTTATGTTAATTTTTGAAGAGATATTTTCTCACTAAGAAGTTCGAGAACACAGGCCCTGGACACTTGACTGTTAAAAGTAGCTAGTCTCCAGTCCAGTATAAACGATTGGTAATGCCGTCCAGATCTAGACGTCCATTTGGGTTAAACAGCCACTATTTCCTCTCCAGATTGTATAAATAACTTCCTAGCAAGTGCTTCTCAGTGGTTGCAGACGGGGTTTTTTAGTACCGGGGCTTCAGCGGAGATCAGAAAGAAAATACTTTGATTCGCTTCAGTCGTTTCGGTATTTGGATAATACTGACATATTTTAGTAATATTTTGTTCTATCCCACGACCTGCTGTATCTGTCTGTGTCTCGGAGTCTGTCTATGTGTCTTATTTATCTAGGTATATGTTTACTGCAACATTCAGCGCTACGGATGTTTGCGATTTTGCTCCTTCCCTAAACTGACAGAAATATTCTAGAAAGAGATTCTAAACCCCAACTCTCTCTCTTTCTCTGTCTGTCTGTCTCCGCTACTAACCCTCTCCCTCCTCCCCCTCTCTCTCCCCTGTCTCTCCCCATGTGTCTCGCTCTCTCTGTGTGTCTCTGTGTCTCTCCCTCTCCCCATCTCTCTCTGCGTCTCTCTCTCTCTCCCCCTGTGTCTCGCTCTCTCTGTCTGTCTCTGTGTCTCTCCCTCCCCATCTCTCTCTCTCTCTCTCTCTCTCTCTCTCTCTCTCTCTCTCTCTCCCCCTCTCCTTCCCCCCTCCCCTCCTCTCTCATTAATCAAGGTACACGCATTCAATGTAGGCCAATTTCGATCTGCTCTCCCGCTTCAAACGCACAGATATTTGTTGATCACGCATTGACATACACACACACACTCATATATATCTCTCTCAGTCACGTGGGACACGTACGTGATTCGTGGTTCCCGCTGGAAGGGTTTTCGTCGTCATAGAAGCCATGTGATTATAGTTGTCCTGACCCGGCCTAGTTGGCCATACATCTTGGTCAATTGACGCCTGACAAGGCGGTGATCCTGATGCCTTCGCGATCCGGATATGGCTTGTTTTTGATTGTATGACAAGGGAGTCGGCATCAGTGGGTCTTTATTAACAGTCTGACCGTAGATCACGTTCGTCAAATGACCACTATTTCCGTCTGACTTGACCTTAGATGACCTTGCGTCAATACTCCCTGACCTCTAAATACACCACAAGGAGAGTCAATGGTTAAGAGCGTTACTTTGATAGAGGAGCTCCACAGTAACAGGAGAAATGGTTGCAGCAACATTATTCTGGCCGTAGCAGCAACATTATGCTGGCCGTAGCAGAAACATTATGTTCGCCGTAGCGTCTACATTATGCTGGCTGTAGCAGCAACATTATGCTGGTCACAGCAGAAACATTGTGCTCGCCGTATCAGCAACATTATGCTGAACATAGCAGCAACATTATGCTGGCCGTAGCATCTACATTATGCTGGCCGTAGCAGTAACATTATGCTGGCCGTAGCAGCAACATTATGCTGGCCGTAGCAGCAACATTATGCTGGCCGTAGCTGGAAGACGTACATAAAATGTCGAGACAAAATTGTCAAAATCAGGACATAGATTTGCACAATCTCATTAACAGTTCTTTCTATTCGTCGCGTAGTCTGTTTCACACCTTGCTCTCACCCAAATACTCGTATTACAATTACGCCCCTAGATCAGTTAAGTAAGTCTAGATTTCTGGAGAACAGGGTGCTGAACACACATAGGTGGTGTTCCATTGACTCTCCAGGACAAGCCTGACATGACATAGATTTGCACAATCTCACACCATTTCTTTCTATTCATCGCGTACGTAGTCAGTGTAGCATATTGTTATCACCCATATACTCCTATCAATAAGTTCTCCCTATAACAGTTAAACAAGTCTAGATTTCTGGATGAATACACATACTTATAGGTCAAATGTGTACACTCGTAACAGTTCTGTTTATTCTTCTCTTCGTCTATGACTATGTCACTCCTTGCTCTCATCCAAATACTCCTATCAGCAAGTTCTCCCTACAACAGTTAAGCAAGTATAGATTTCTGGAGAACATGATTCCGACATCCTTACAGGACATATATTTACACACTCTCATAACAGTTCTTACTATTCAATTCTGAATATACATAATTACTGTACATTTCACGAACAACATGTGTTGGTTTCAAATGAAATACTGCCTACGCCCTTTAAGACACATATTAGTCTGTGTCAGCGTTTCGTATCCCTTCAAATCTGACGAATGAAAATAATCAAAGATGTCATTAAATTGACACCAGATACCCAATAATTGCTGCTTATTCATCACTGACCTTATTCCTTCGCTTTTACGACCCCACCCCCACAAGTCGACGCCCACCCATATCTTATGAATACAATTCGTGATATTAGTGAAAAATTATAGAAAGTGGCTCTAAACCCCAATTTAAAGGCATAATATCACAGCTATTTATGGTTGTTTTGGACTAGTTCTTAGCTATAACTGCAAAGTACATTCACTTGACATACATAAAATCATGTTTG
>JAUTBV010114101.1:0-13896 GCA_032361325.1 Lepetodrilus fucensis
TATAGAGTGAGAAGATGGAGGAATATGGGGAGATATAGAGGGAGAAGATGGAGGAGATATAAAAGAGATGGAGGAATAGGGGGAGATATAAAAGAGATGGAGGAATATGGAGAGATATAGAGGGAGAAGATGGAGGAATAGAAGGAGATATAAAAGAGATGGAAGGAATAGAGGGAGATATAAAAGATATGGAGGAATAGGGGGATATAAAAGAGATGAAGAGATGGAAGAATAGGGGGAGATATAAAAGAGATGAAGAGATGGAGGAATATGTGGATATATAGAGGGAGAAGATGGAGGAATAGGGGGAGATATAAAAGAGATGGAGGAATAGGGGGAGATATAAAAGAGATGGAGGAATAGGGGTAGATATAGAGGGAGCAGATGGAGGAATAGGGGGAGATATAAAAGAGATGGAGGAATAGAGGGAGATATAAAAGAGATGGAGGAATAGGGGGAGATATAAAAGAGATGGAGGAATACGGAGAGACAGTGAAGGTTGTGGAATAGTGAGAGAATCAAAGTTGTTTGATAGGAAGAGGAAGATAGTGAAGATGGTGGAAGTTGGGAAGAAATAATTGTGAGGGATAGGGAGATATTGGGAGATTGATGATGAAAAGAAAGAAGAGAAATGTTCAGGACAAACCCAACTTGGGAATTGGCGAAAGTGAAGAAAAATAATTACGTGAAAATTAAGAAATAGGAGATATAATGATGTGGGGTTGGTGAAAGGTGGAATGATTGTGGGTAGGGTGGTTGTGGGTGTGGGTGGTGGGGAGTTTCCGATCACATGCATGGCAATGAAATGAGACATGTAACTTCATTGGCAGATTTTCATTTCAACCATCCAATATTGAGACTTCAAACATTAATATATTCCATTTCATTGACGCAAAACGTTAATTAAGCCGTGCTGATCAATATGGACCTGCTGTTTGCACGAGGTCGACCGTCCATAGGTATTTACATACGGCATAATGCAGTGTGCCAGTAGACAATCATGCCCAGAAGTGAATGATTGTGTCGCGGATGAATTCTGTGTCGCGTGTGTAGGGAGTTATCAAACCAGCATTTGTTGTCCCGCGATTGGATCCGTGTGTGTGTGCATTACCTTCCTCCATCAACACATATTGCCTAAATGACACATTAGACAAGTAAATTCACATCGGCAGCCATATTGATCTGACACAAGTGGATAATGGAAGGCACCTAACGTTAAACCATTACGATTCTTGATCGCGCATTCAATGGCAGTATTAACGTGACATTTACAAGCAAAGACGTATTTATTTTATAATCTGCGTTAAGCAACAGGAAGCTTTTAGTCTATGGCAACAAAATGTATTCCCGCTCCCTGACCTGTTTGGGGAGAGGATTTTTTAGTTAATTGACCGTTTCATAAAAGCTCAGGGATAAAATCGAGTGGCGTAAGCCATCAACGCTTCGGGGATGAAATCAGGTGCCGATAGAAGTCGTCTCATGGAAGGTCGTCACTGTAGATTAAAGAACACACATTTCTTAGGTCTTTGTCTTAATTAGTTATTCCCTAGGGACATTTTTCAATAATGATGACATTCTTTTTGAAGTTTTTTCTTTTTCTTTTCTGGTCATCAACTTCCAATACTATGGTCTTTGTAATGTGAGTACCATAGAATCTTAAATTTGTTCGTATCAGAGTTCAGGATGTTGCTCATATCTAAACACTGTTATGCAAGTTTATTGTCAGTTCTGTTAGTGGAGGTTATGGCTTTTTATGTCAACTGTACAATAACTAAGAACTGTTTGACTGAAGTGTAGGTACATTTCTTTTTTTAAATAGACCCCGCGTTGTATCCGAATCCGCGGTGCATCAAAGGGCGTTATATCGAGGGAGCACTGTACTGACAAATGATCCAGGGGCTATATTTACCAAAGGGTTTAAGTCAGTTTTTGAAGACCAAAGATACAGCAAAAACTGACTTAAGTTAAACCCTTTCGTGAATACGGACCCAGGATATTACTTTTATTTGGAATTTAAATGAGCATAATGGGAAGATTGATCATTGTACCATATCTATGTATACTAGGGTGGCAAAATATTACAACTTTAACATTGTGTTATGCTTTTGATATGGATTGGTTTATGATTTACTGACTGACGTCTTCAGATCCAGACAATATGGCGAAGAATTTGCTATTTAGGGAAATCTATGAATGTCTTATTTTGTTTATCACCATGTCCGTTATTATCTGGATCAATTTGAAGACAGTAGTATTTTTTAGGTTTCACTTCTATGTGAAATATGTTCACATAGAATGTGTTATGAAGGAATTAGGTATTGCAAATTTTATGTTGTGAAAAAAGTTATATTTTCATCTACCTTCATTTTAAATGAATAATTCACCATTGAAACTAGTTATTACCTGATAATTTTGTACCTGTGTGCAAAAGTAAATATCAAGTTTATATGGTGCCTTTTCCATGCAAAGGTGGCTTATTAATTGAAAGAAATATACAGGTTATGACTAATTATTCATATTACTTTGATTGAATTAATGTTTTATGTCGTGGCTGGATTATTTCACCCATAGGCGGAACTCATATTACTAGTGAGTTGGATATTGCCATGCTTGTAAATTCACTGGCCATGTTCCTAAAAGTAATAGCTTTAGATCTCTGGCAAGCCAATTATTTTAATACAAATTAAAAACACAGTTGCGTTTGTAACTAATTCATGTCAAAGACTATTTCCCTTAAAACTCGGTAATGCATTGAGGCAAAGCTATTTTTTTCAGTCTACTGTGGCAATGCTTTCGTTCTGAGTTTAATGAATCCTGTCACTATTGTTTTCTCTGGCAATGTCAACAAAGATAATCGTCTACAATAATGTAATCAGAAATGTACCGTCAACACTGCAGTAGAAATGCGTTTAGCTGTGAATAGCAGCTTCGCTTATTGCAGTGCTGTAGTTTGCGGCAACGTTTAGATAGACGGCCAAAACTCATTAGCGACATCACGTGGTTACCAAAGAAGACAATAGCAGATCGATCGATGGTTATCTTTGTGTTTTTGTGATTTGAATACAATTGCTCACAGTTAGGGTCAACTCTGCAAACAAGAATAGATTTCTTAATACTTATTGTAACTGCTGAACTTTGCGTGATGTTAACTGAAGGAAAGGTATTTTTAGGGTGAACAAATGCATTTGGTTAGAAATAAATGCCATTTTACAAATTGGTATGTAACGAAGAATGCCATGCTTTTAGTACAAATAGAAAGACTGACACATGTCCATCAACTGTAATAATATCAACAGACAATTGTGTAAATATAATTGTTTAAGCTGCATTTATTGTATTTTGACATTAATATTGGATTCAAATGAAACTTTTAACATTGTTTTCCTGACATTTGTACATGAATTATTTTTGATGGAACAGGTCATTTTGGTCATGTTAGCATTCTGCTAGAAACATTCTGTATCTATGACATATACAGTAGTCTTTTAAGTTGTAATGTGCATGGTAAACAAAAGTTAAAATAAAAAGTAAAATAAAACATAAAAACTTAATGAATTAATTATTGAATGAATAAATAAACAAATTAATGAATTATTGAATAAATAAATACATAAATAAATGAATAAATAAATAAATAAATAAATAAATAAATAAATAAATAAATACATAATAAATAATTAAATAGAAATTTCCAAAACAATAAATAAATACAAATTAAATTAAAATAAATGAATAAATATTTTAAAAGTATAAATAATAAATTAATTAATATTAATAAATCAATATAGTAAAATAATATATATATATATACAGTATATATATAACTTCTCGTTGAATGAAACCTAATCAAGTACATAGAGACTCGACTGTTAATGGATCTATACTCTATGAAGTTTACCTCAAGCAGTGACTTCAAGCAGCGACTTCACAGACTGCTGATTTTGTATACATGTATACACGCAAATCAAAGAGCCACCAAACAGTTTCTTCTGTTTGGTACAAACCCAGATCTCCATTACCCACCAGCTTGTCACAATTCAGCTGCCTGGCGCCGACCGTTTTCCCCCTAATTCTATTTCCTTCATTGCGATTGATCAAAGGCACAATATCCCTAAAATTGAAAAGTATAGATTTTGTCATCCTTTGAGCCTTTGGTGGCATGTTTTTTTCTGCCCAAATGTGTGATAAAGATTTTCTGGGTATTTTGGTAAATCTGCGGTTCGATGACAGTGATGAGAAGCCACATAGGAAGCCAGGAAGCCAGGGAGCTGTTGCTGACCAATGAAAAGGGAGAAAATGACTTACAATGATCTGAACAAGAAAGTTGAAAGCGGAATTAATTTCCAGAAGCAAGAGTGAAAAAAAGTGATAACTAGTCATAATTAGCGGTTAGGTGTTGTCGGGAAAATAGTATTTTTTAAGTAAGTTTGAAAAAAATGATGACTTGTCATAATTGCCAGTTAGGTGTTGTCAGGAGAATAGTATTTTTTAAACAGATTGTTTTCTCAGGGACCAAAAAAAATATTAGCAGTTAGGTGTCAGGAGAATTAAAAAAAAATTGAAACAGAGAGTAGTTGAAATGAAAAGTAATTAGATCAAAACGAAGGAAGTAGACAAAGCAAGAACAATGTTTTTAATGGATGTATAATGAACATCTAATACCTTTATATGTAATATTTAAAAGGCTTTTTAAAATAATACTTCAGGAAGTAGTGGTTTTTATAACTGCCATAAATATCCTTCAAAAAAATATAAAAAATAAATAAAAATGTCCTTCATCTACTAGTAGGTCTGTGTATTTTAGGAATTCAAATGTAAATTTAAAAACAAACGATGTCTACGTTAATAGTAAAAAGAGTATGTGCAGTACATGCGAACTGTAACACTTGGAACTTACATTTCTATTGCAGCTTATTAATATCAATGTTCCATATTTACACTGAACTTTTAAGACATTTTATATATAATAGCTCAGAATGAAATAAAATAAACTAGAATTGTGCTTCACTCTGGAACGGGACCCAATTAACCTTCTCCCTGCTGAATAAAATCAAAGTGTTCTATTTCTGCATGTGATCGGGCAAGTTAACTCACCTTCAGCAAGGAGAGGGTTAACATGACTTGTTGTATATTTAAACGTCACATGAATACTTTCGTATGTAACGTGTCTAAGAACAATAAACTTAAAGTATTGGATGGGAGTACGGGTAAGTGAGTAAGCTTTATCCATTAAGAGTTGTTAAATTGGGTTTTATGTATCAGCATTTAATGGCACTCGATTCTTGTAGAAAGACACACCCAAGACTGCCATGGGTAAATGCAGCTGCGTAGTATGGATAGTCACAAAACATTTGATAATTTATTTTCCAAGAAACCAACATTGTTTGTCATGTACAAATTATAATGATAGTTATTAAATTACTCTACATTTAGAAATAACAATAATAATAATATTATTTATTTGTTTAAAAATATTTGTGTTTATAGTAGAAACTGTTTGACATTGACATTGTAATTTATTTAAGATTCCAAGAGAAACTTTCATTAATATGTTGTTGTTTTTTGTTGCCTTCAAAAAGAAGAATATTAAAATTAATCATTCATATCTATGCCATTGCAAAACTAATTTACTTAGTTCTTTATCAAATCAAATACCATCATGATACCACTAGCATTTGGTACACAATTTGCTACCATAATGAAAATGACCCAATAATAATTACAGAACATAGGAATATATTTGTTCCTATCTCTTACTAAATGTTGAGATGCAAACCAGCTGCCAATCACCTGCCAATCATCAGTTAATGACTTGTCTTTCATTGTTAAAGGTACTGTGCCTAATGTACATAACCATTCCAGCTCAGGTCTGAATGACGTCCGGCTACCTTAATAGTTAGTTGTCATGCGATCAGTATGCTAATGTGTACCTTTTTTCTTCTTTTTCATTTCATGGAAATGCTGCATTCCTAGTGACACATTTTATTGTTCGATTAATGATAATAGGTTTTATTAATGTTGTCCTCTTTAAGATGTTTTGTATCTTTGATCAATTTTGTCACGTTTGGTTGAAAGATTCCTGCTGTGATGTAAAACAATAATTCACTCAATCTTTGATCAATTAAAGTATAAATTGTACCTTTATTTGTATCTACTTATTTATCATGTATTTCCTTCCATTTGTGTAATTTGTTTTTGCATTTAGTTACTGAACGATGATAATTCACACTTGTTAATTGCTTATATATACCAAATAAGGACAAATTAAAGGACATATTTTATTTTTGAATTTTCACAATCCTTAATATTACAACAAAGCACCAAGATATATATTTCCAAAAGCATATTTAACTCTTTTTGGATTGATTAATTATTTTGTGTGTTCATTCTGGAGAAAATTGAAGATACTGTGTAGAGCAGTGGTTGGTAATAATCCTGGAGGAATAATACTTAGATCGTGGCAATGCATTCATCAGTCATCTTAGTCAACTAACAATTGCACACGAACACATTCATCTATTCATGTGTATGCAGTTATGCAACTTTCGCCTATTTCCACGAAAATTGGGGGGCTCTTGGCAAACACAGATTTGCATTTTTTAGCATTGTTTATACTGCCCTGTGTATAATGTGGCTTATTGCGAGAGAATTGAGCCTGAGATTAGCCTGTCCATGAATTCCAATTGGTGGACAGGAAATTGTCTTGTCTTGGAATAATTGGATACAGCGAAGCGACAGCGGTTGCTCATGGCGCTATGCCTCGTCCAACTTTCCTCCTGTCCTAGGTGTGTTTACTGGAGAAAGGCGATTCCTACCAAATAGTTCAAATTGACCGACTGTGTCCAGAATGTGTGCATACACAATGGTAGTTCCTGCCTTTCCTTTTTATCAATCAAATGAGGAAACTACACATGAACTTACCTGTAATTTGTGATTATTTAAGAAACACACAATTAGTGGTGTATTTCAGAACCATGGAGTGCGAATTAAAAACTATTTTCCTACCAACTTTGTATGAGGCTCACGAATATTATAATGTAAATGTTTTCTTCTTCCCCTGCTCCTCCTACTCCTTTCTTCTTCTTCATTTCTTCTTATAATAACAACAATTATTTTTTATTATTGTTATTGCTGCTGCTGTTGCAGCAACAATAACAATAAAATAAAAATAATAAATAAATAAAATTAAAAAATGTATTTGCAATAAACATGATGGTGGCAAACTTTCACTTCATTTTCATAAGGAGGCAATCATAAAACGTTTAACATTGTCTGCTATGAAACAGTTTTGTGCATCCTTTCATGAAACAGTTTTGTGCATCCTTTCATGTATCTTTTTATTTGCGATAAGAACATTGATAAACAGATCTGAGATTAAAGATGTGCTTTTTTTATGAGTTTCTTTGAAATCTAGAGCCGATTTCAGCATGAAAAAAAGCGTAAATACCATATTATCTAATAAGTTAAAGGAATCCTATGTTTCAGTTGATGTACTTAGCACATTATGCTCATGCAACCCAGTAAACAAACAAAAAACATCTTTAGACAAAATTCAAAACACACTCCTTGTTGCCAGCCTAAGAACTTAATGTTATGATTTCACACGTTTCTGACAAACTTCATATCTAATTTCACCAGTATTTTTCGTGTGCTTTTGGGAGATTTTTGACTTTCTTCGTGAACCATGATAAACAGATTCTGATAAAGTCATTTCATGCTGGGTGATGTTTTTGGTTTTGGTCCCAGGAATAGATTTTACCAGTTGTGGGAGGACTTTGCACCAGATCCAGGTCTTGTGTGTTCAGTGATTGAGTCTTGTCAGCACGGCAATTGGTGTTTGGCTTGTATGGGTTTTGTGCAGCGCTGGCTGGGGGGAGGGAGGTCCACCCTGGGTGGAACACAGACAATGTGATTTGTATGTAACAAAGTAGGTGCACGGAACCGTTCTGTTCTTCTCCTGCAAGAGAGGCGCCAAAGTGAGATTGATGACATCTTCCTCGAATGTGGAGGGATCTATTTATAGATCTGTAACGAGATTGAGGTTGGTATGTGTCTCGTAGTAGGTGATTCTGTTGGATCCTTGGTATACAGGTTGGAAGAAGTCAAATTGTGATATATTTTATCCTGTGGTTCTTCTAGCATCCATTTGTAGAAAATCGTTAATGTTTAAAGATTTAGAAATTTTCATTAGAGGTTTCAATATGCTTGTAGGCGATTCTGTTTGATCCTTGATATACAGGTTGGAAGAAGAGTTGTGATCTATTTTATACTTGATTTCTTTTATCATTAGAAAATCCATTACTATTTGTAGCAAATCTATAATGTTCAGAGATTTTGGAAATAATGTTCAGAAATTTAGGAATTTTCATAAGAGGTTTAGAATTGTTAATAAGTTGATGCTCAATGACATATACATTGCTGTGTAGGAAAATTCTAATTGTTCTAGGTTTGGCTAATATTCTGTAGATATTCATCTAGAACTTGGATCCTGTCTTGAAATAGATTTCTTATTGCTGAAACGAGTGGGTTGACTATTAAGAAAATATTTGCGCAGATTGACAAATTGTGGTCTAAAATACACCTGACTGGTAGGTAAATATTGACAGCCGGTGATAAATAGTGTTTTTCTGCTGCTAATGAAAATAATCTTATTTTGGCTGGCTTATGTAAGTTTGTATATTTTGTGAGGCACACCAGAGAACCTACAGTGACATTTCACTGCAGTACGAGGCATCGCAATCAACTGCGTGTGTTTGCTCTATGTTATATGTTTAGTTTCCATCAGTGTCAGCGTCACAACAAACTATAATCCCACTTATTCCAATCTCTATGGCTTGTCAAAACAAATTGATGCCGAGATGAGCAGCCTCGGCAGGATTGTTTTCAATACGCTCGGTGTCGCGCACCTGGCGCAGGTATGCAACGCTCGTAAGATTTCCGCATGTCACTGAGGAACTTTCTTGTCCTTATTTCAATTCCGATGCTCCGAGTCTTCAAGTATGTAGATGGGATACGCTACCTGTGTGTCCCTGTAGTAAATCAGATGGCTGAGAGGACAGGAAATTAGTTTGATGGAAATAAAACGAGGAATATGCGAATGATGGACAGGTGTGTTGTACATTGCTGTCAAAAGTTCTATGTGTTTTGTAGTTGTGTAGGAAATTGTGCGGTTGTTAGAGTTGTGTTTTTAATGTTGGTTCATTCGATGCGTTGTTGATGCCAGTTCATTTGGTGCTACTTAGTATATATCAGTGAAATAATCTTGAAAGCGACTAAACCCCAATATAAAACAAAATTAAAAAATAAATAAAAATTTAAATAAATAAAAGTATTTCTCTACAAGCTTATAATGCTATATTGTTAGTGATTGTATTGTGTTCCTATACTGATTCTTACTAATGTAACAATATTGTTGTTTGGCTGTCATGTTACTGTAGGCATTACAATGGTGTTGTTATTTGGCTGTATTGTAACTGACAATATGTATTGTTGTTGGACTATAGTGTGATATGAGTCATAGTACTAACATTGCTATTGTTAATGACTGTTAGTTGTTTTGTCAGTATAGCAATACTATGACGTTGGAGCAAATGTGCTTTTAGGCTAAATCTTTTGGAATTTAAAAGAGATGTAGAAATCTATTATTGTCACATATGGGCGAAAGATTCCTTCAGCAACATAAGCAATAAATCAATCAATCAAAGAATTCTAATAGGAAAAAAGGAAATCGTTACATACAGGAAAATGTAGTCATCATTATGTACAGTCCTACTTTTTAATCCTGACCAGGATTGTCAGTTTCACAACGCTCTTGTAGGCTACAACTATTGTAACATCAACACTTTCTATTGCGGCGGGAGCCCGGTTACAACTATTGTAGCACTACAAGAGCGTCGTGCAACGGGCACCAGGATTGTCAGTTTCAATAATATTTAACCTCTGAGGAATGCAGTTTTATATCTACTACTATATACTGTAACTGTATGAAATACTAAACTCTTTATACAGTAATAATTCAAATAAGGGTCCCACTTTTGAGAAAGCCTTCAGGTATGTTTATATATTCCGAGTCATGAAAATACGCCACACATCTTATGAATATGCAGGTTTCGTCATGAATACAGAATTGTATTGGCAATGAGAAAGCCAAAACAAAAGAAGAATTTATTTGGTCATTGCGAATCTGGAGATGGAGAAGTTCTGCTGCATGTCCGACAGTAAAGAGGACATTCGTTAGGCTCAGGAATTGACGATTGTTCGGTGGCTGTTGCATGACGTCCTGTCACAAGGGTCTTGTTTGAACGTCTTCGATTAGGTGACCAACCGACGATCTCCTGTCATTCCATCATCTTCTTGTGAAGCCAGATTGATTCTGAGGGAGAAAAAAAACGTCTTGTAACATCCTTTTCATCTCCGGATTTAGAATCGGGGTGGGGGGGGGGGAAAGAGTCGGTGTCGAAATTGCATGGTACGTCTTGGTGGGATTGCTAGTCACGTTTTTGTGCAGTTCGCACATTCCCATCAAAATCGCGAGACGTTTCCACCACTGTAGCTCTGCTTCCTAATTAGTGTCATTTTCCGGATCACCCAAATCAATAGCCCCTCCCCGATCTTTGAGAATTTTGCTGAATTATTCACAAGTGCACATGTATTGTATAGATCGCTCGGGTCCCAGTTCAACCTCGCGATTTCTTAACGATAGCATGAATTGCGCGACGGCGTGACTCTACTGTACAAAGCTTTGCCGTGATCCAATCTTTTGAAGGGAGGTCTACTTCATTACTCGCGTCTGCTGGGCGAATGTCTCCCAACTTTTCCAATCGCCCCCTAAAGCCGACCCTCAATGCATCTTCCCGGCTGGACAGGCAAGACAGCCTCTTTGTGAGCAGACCACGTGTAGCGTGGGGTAATTTTTATCCCGCCGCGCGATTCGGCCCGAGAAGACTTCTAAGATATTGATGGAATCACGGATCCATCTTTTCGCCGCCGAAGCCGACCCAATACCTGTCGCCGCGTGGCTTTGATCTCCGGCCCGGCCTCCCGTCTCGTTATAGCTCGATCATCGACGCTGATTAACTTGTCTGGAAGAAGGAGGGAGCGAGGAAGTTGAGGAGGAGGAGGGGTAAAAGATTGTCGGTTCCGATGCGCTTGTTAACATGGTTATTCCATGTCGTCAGCGGATGCGATGACAGTGTGATGTATGATAGCACCCCCTGGGGATACGCGGACCCCTACGTTAACACTGATCAGCAGCCAAATGAGGCTGATATCGATATCGATGCTTTCTTAAATGATTCCTCAGAGGTAGATAGGACTCTACTGACTGATAGCATAAGTGGACCTTTTATCTTCGTAGAAGTCTTGACAGGTAGGCTGCTTGTGTTGTCTTTCCTCATTTACAGCTGTATACCTGTATTCTGGTGTGTCAATTCCATGTGTCACTTGTATTAGCGATAGAGGAAAGGATACTAAGAGTTTGTATCATAGAAATGCCTCTATTTCGAGATTGTACAATGTGATTTTCTTTATATTAAAACATGTCTTAAATACTTGTATGTGATATCATTATATTTTAATATTAAAATAGCTAAATTAATATGCATCATGTCAGATCTTTATCACTGAAATAGGATGTTATTTTCTTCATCTAACATTAATATTGAGACAAAAAGTTTACTTATGTCTTTATATTTTTTACCTTATTTGTCGAATCCAACTTTGAGTGAATGCTCTATTTCTGCAATGTTGTAAAATTAAGTTCAAAGTATAGCTACGCTCTTTCATTCCAAATGCTCCCAGTGTATAAAACTCCAGCAATTTCACTGCCAGACATGAGGACTGGTTAAGTCTGAGAAGTTACCTGTCATCACATAGATTGATTATATACATCTTAAAAAACAAACAAAAAACGACATACAGGCGTGCAAGGCTAAAACTTTATTACCAGTCCTCGCTGAAAATAACCCTTTGCGGGAGTGCGGACGGGAGTGCGCTATTTCAAACACTGTGACTCTATTTCAACTATTGACAGTGAGAGTGTATAATTCATATACACAGTTTAGTGTTGAATACAATTAATGAAAGTTAACTATATATCAGTACATGGAATATCTTTTTGAAAATAATCATTAATATTTCCAGTTTTTAATAACCAACACTCTAAAATCTAAAAGACTAGAAATGCATTTCATTTGATATATATCAACAGTACTGTATATTTCAGTGTTATTCTTCCTTATCATATAGGATCTGTGCTTTATTATATTGAAAGGGGAGGAAATTAATGCAAGACTGTCAAAATATTGACGTCAATCGCTTTAATTTGGTCCATTATCATACCAAATCACATGACAAATGATATAGACATTGAAATATACATCATTAATCAACTGTGTTTTCTGAGACAATATTAGTGCTTCCCTTGTTGATTTGCAATAGGCATTTTGATTGGCTGTTGACATATACCAACCAATTGTGATGCTTCGGATCTGACATAGAATCCGTTGAATCGGCCTCTCTCTGAAATCAACTATACTTGTGTATACATGAGGATAATAAGGGAGGTGGTGAAATGGAGGAGACCGGCTGGGATATATACACATAGGCATCTCTAGAATCCTTGAGTGACAGGCCTCTGCGTGCATCAACAAAGGTTTGTTTGAAATCTACGCGTGTAATTGATTTTTCAAAGCGTACCGATCAGACCTGATCGGCACAAATTGAATTAATGCTCGCTAAGATTGGACGTAATTTGTGCGCTGGCCTACTGGACATGAAAGTTCGGACGAGCGACATAAATGTCGTATTATCACAATGTTATTGCTGTGGAATCTTATTGCAAATTATCAGCTGATCTGACGAGATTTATTCAGAGCCATGAAATCTGAATGCTACTTGATTGCATTGTCTATTTATATTTCCCTTCATATGAGTAATGAAAATATTGGCGAGTAATCGTTTAATTCTGATCAATTCCCATACTTTATCGTTAGGGATGTTAATGTCATCGTTTGTGCATGATAACTTAGATTTTAAGACATGCTCATCAACATTATCTATCGAGTATCGCAATACCTAATAGAATCGTGTAATGTTTCGCAATGTTCATTACTGATAGATATTCTACTTCTATTATTATGCCTGTTCATGAACATTATTATAAATTTAATTCCATTTTTCTTCTTCTTTTGGAAATGAAATTAATTTCAAACACAATATTAGTATGTTTAGTGATTGGATCGAATAAAACTAGTGAATGTTATGGAGACTGGCATTGACAGAAATTAGTAGTTAATTTCTGTAGTCCAAACTCCAATATGTATCATGCTTTTCGTATCCTAATGGCTAGTGAAAATTTCGGTTTTATTAGAATTTTGCTGTATTTTGTGATGGAGACAGTAATTGCAAATCACTGTCTACCATTTATGGTTAGTTATTAAAATCAATTTCCCGCTGTTCATTTTGAAATAGAAACATGGTAATTCAATTTAGCCTATGAGAGAACTTAACAATTAGAACCGTTGTGTAACTGTTGTAATAAATAACAAAAATAATATTGTACACAAGACATATATTGTTTGACTTGTTAAATCTTTAGGAAAATGGGGCATGAGTAATCATGGCAAATGTCATTAAATAATATTTTACTCTTATCTGTAATATTTGTCTGGAGTTATTTTGGCTCCTTAATTTGTGAGACAGTAGAACCTAATGTAAATGTTTTTAACTAGACACGTGCTATAATTGATCTCTGAGTATCAAGTTAAATGGCACTATGAGAACTAGGTTTTTGTAACATTAGTAACTAAATGCCAGGGTATCGTTTCTCGAAGCTCTCTTAGCCGCTAAGTGACCATAGCACTCTCTTAGCAATGTATTAGCTATTGGCAAAGAAAG
>JAUTBV010114112.1:0-13895 GCA_032361325.1 Lepetodrilus fucensis
TACATATTTTCAATATATTGTAGCTACTATGGGAAGTAATGGTATGTAAATACTGACTATGATATATGTTATCTACAAGACAAAATAATACAAATAGATGTACATGCCTGCATCTTTCGAACATTTTACATTTTGGAAGCAGGAACACATGTTCGTAACTGTTGTATACATCGCATAATTCATTTTTAACAGACAAGACTCACGAAAAACTGTTACAGATATACAGAAACGTATATGATATGTAGTTTGTTGGTGGATATATAAACGATTCTGTAAGAAATCACACATTCATTTTAATCTGGTGAAGTAGACTAAACAGTGAATTATGTATTCCACGAATAAAACATTTTCAGATTAATATATGAATTTATCAAGTTGACATGAATGTGTATCATATGCAAGTTGACATGCAAGAAAGGTTTCTTTTACCAGCAGATTATTGTAATGTTAAATGTTAATAGAATTAGTCGTGTATAAAGTAGTATCAAAGCAAGGGACATAACTGCGACATCCTAAACCTGTAAACTTCCGGTTTAGTAAACCCAGCAAAACATGTCACATTTCGACCCAAAAAACCCAGCTAGTTTTGTGACAAAACGTAACTTACTTTAAATCGCTGTTGTGCCTTCTTAAATCTATCTAACAACTACACGGAAATTGACGGATAACATTGATCAAAGGCGGTTGGTGTTGAAGATAGAGACAGTCAAAGGTACGGATTTCCGCCAGGGCCAAATAAAATTGACAACATTGATCAATATATACCCAAAATTGTGTTGCTAAAGATATAAATAGTCACAGTGTATGGGCTATATCCTCTTAATTAAACAGTTCAACGTGTAATTTGTAAAACTATTGATAATGTACAACGGCAAAGCTTGAAAACACGGGCGAAACGCGCAATGTAGCTGGTAGTAATAAACCGAATAACAACTATAATCAGGCTAATCAGCTGTTAAAGGCATAATATCACAGTTGAAGGTATTTGATTTAAACCCGACTCTAAGAGTCGAAGGTGGGGTTGCAGTGAAGATTTGTCAAACAAACAGCGTTGGAAAGCTTTTTGGAAGTACAAACATGATTGTATGTATGTCAAGTGAATGTACTTTGCAGTTGTAGCTAAAAACTAGTCCAAAACAACAATAACTATCTGTGATATTATGCCTTTAACATGCATTGATTTGTTTGACTTTTAGTTTTAGTATGGATAGTACCATTCACCATTTTCATGTTAATATTTAAGTTTATTTAATGATTAATGTTTGAAATTATAAATGTTTGCTGTATGCATACATGGATACTCGTGTTAGTCATGTTTGTAGACCATGTTTAATGTCCTGTTTGTGAAACATATGCTACGATAAATATCTACGCTATATATCCACACACAGGCCTGTGTGTGGACATATAGCGTAGATATTTATAGTAGCATATGATTCACAACAATAAACATGGCCTATCAATGTATCATGTTTGGAACTTCGTAGAAAAAGCTTACATTACTTGTTCAGAATGTGCCGTCACTTTTTCCATATCAACATGTTTAAAACTTAAAAGCATACTGATTGTTTACACAACATCCTTTGGATTGATGTGAAAAGTTTCAAGATTAAACATGTTAAATAGATTGCAAATTGTCATGTGATTACAGCTAATTTTATACATGCAAATTATTAAAGTTATTAATTAAATGTAACTGATTTGTTCTACATCATGTACATTTGCATTGATTTGTTTGCAGATGGTTCCAGGGTAAGCAGGCAACAGTTTGCAGATGTTGTCAGGGTAACCAGATGTGGATGATGACCTGCAACTGGAGGACAAGGATCGCGGTCTCTGTCCTGGATGGATTCAAGCGCAAATACGACGCGCAGTCCTTCACAGACACGCAGATCGACATCCAGGGCACAGTGTTCCACTGTCACAAGGTGTTCCTATGCACCGTGTCCGACTACTTCCAGGCCATGTTCTCCTCGGGGATGAGGGAGTGCGTCGACGGGAAGGTGACCCTGGAGGGCATCACCATCGACACGTTCCGCGACATCCTCGACTTCTACTACGACGGGCAAGGAAGCATCGTCCAGAACGACAACGTGGAATCGATGCTGCGGGCCGCCACGCTGTTACAGATGCAGTGTCTGCAGGAGAAGTGTGAGGAGTTCTACATGGATCAGCTGGCTGTGGAGAATGCTATCGGGATATGGCAGCTGGCCAAATGTCTCAATTGCGAATCGTTGAAGAAAAAGTCGATGAATTACATTCTGGAGAATTTTGTTAACGTCGCCCATCAGGACGAGATTCTCGGGATCGAATGTCCTGACCTGCTGGAAGTGTTGTCCAACGACGACCTTAAGGTTCCCAATGAAGATTTAGTCTGTGATATAGCTCTGCAGTGGATGAAGCACGACTACAAGCGACGGAGGACGTGTCTGAGAGACATCTGCAGGACGGTCCGAACCTCCCTGCTGTCCAACATCTGCCTGCACAAACTCCAAACCATCTCGGACCAGGTGGACGGCAGCTCGGACAACGACAGTAGTATCAGTATTGGCGACGACGACGACAACAACATCAGTGACAAGGACGTCCAAACATGCATAGATCTTGCCCAGTCACAGAAACCTAGGAACTACGAGGAGGTCCTATTCACAGTAGGGGTCCGTGTGTCGGCCGGTCTTCTGCCGTCCGTCAATGCATACAGCTTTCTGGACTCAAAGTGGTACGCTATGGAGCAGTTGCCTTTAGATCCGGGAGTTGGGTTTGCCGTTTGCGCCCACAACAACAACATCTACATATCTGGACGGTACGGGCGGAAGACCTACCTTCTCCAGTACGACAGCGGCTTTGACCAGTGGCGGCACTGCCCCGAGATGCTGGACAACAGGTACTATCACGAGATGGTCGCCACGGGAGATTCGCTGTATGTGATTGGAGGGTGTAATAAACACGAAGGAGCTCTGACCAGTGTCGATGTGTATGATATTCCCGAGAGAACGTGGCACCACTTCAGCCACCTCCTGTTCGGAGTATATTCCACTTCCTGTGCGATCGTGGGTCACACTCTGTTCGTGTTCGGCGGCAGAGGAATGGGGTCGCGGCGAACGCAGGAAGTCCAAGCCATGAATCTTTCAAACGGCACGGCCATGATTGTACACCTATTTCCGACTCCCATCACCGAAAGTCGAGCGCTGAGCGTCGGAGACGAAGCTTACGTCTTCACGACCAACGGAACTGTGATGAAAATATTTGAAGATGGTGCAGTGTTCAACGCGGCGAAGATTTCCAATTTCGATCGGTACAATTTTGGCGTGTTCCTTCACAAAGGGGTGCTAGTGGTTACCGGGGGCGAAACCCGGTACCCTTCTGGTCCTGGGTTCGATGACATGATCCAGATAATTATCCACGACCAGGACAAACTTTCCAAGGAAACTGTAGTCATGACAGACAAACTGTATCCATTTGCAAGTGCTTTCGGCTGCCAGAAGATAATACTCCATCGGTCGTTTCTCCGGCGTCCCTCCGTGTCCGATTCCGATTCCGAAGCTCAGGCTACTGACGACACGTGATCATCATGTCACAGCGACCGAAGGAAAACAATGGAAATGCCTCCTTTCTTCTCTATTACACCGATTTTTTTTCGGTGGGTGTGTGTGTGCGTTTATTGCCTGACATCATGTTCCAACAGATCTTTCCCATGTGCATGCTAAAACAATTACAGATTTGAGACCGTTTAAAACCAACAGTGAAGTCTGTGATAACCAGTCTTTCTTTCACCATCAGTACAATAACCATGGTGTCAATCTCGACGTCCTCTCATTTACATTCTGAAGGAAGAAATAAAATATTTCGTTTGTTATTAGTTTACTATGAATCACCATTATCTGTAATTTGTAAATATCTTGGTCAGTTATCATTAATTAAACAGTTGGTGTGTGTGGTAGTGCAATATTGGTGGAGCTTAGAGTTCAGATTCAAAGGCCCAGGTTCAGATCAATTAATACTTGCCCTATCTATCATGATCTATAGAGTGGCAATTGGTGCTCGCATGTTTACTGCAACATTCAGACCTACGGATGTTGGGGGTATCCTGCTGCCCTAAACTGGCAACCCGTAAAAGATGAAAAAGTGAAAGAATTTTGAAATAGCCTTAGACCAATTCAGACACACATACACACACACACACACACACACACACATAATTTAAATAGTGATCTGGTACTGTAAATCACGAAATTAATGCGTCACTAATTTAATGCGACCTCTAGATTTTAGACGTAAATGCGACACCAATAAAATGCGAACGGCCATGTCTCCATACATGTTTTCCTCCAAGTCTTACCTTTAACGCGCAGCAATTAAATGCGACAATACGGCGGTCATGTTTTTCGCATTAATATTCCGCTCACATTAATTTCATGATTTACAGTATCTATTGGCAAATTTATTCATGGCTAGCATTTACCTAGGCTATTATATAGATAGGGATAATGTAACTCAAGATTTGAAATACAATATGGATGAAACACTACATTATACTCCAACATTGGTCAAAGTTTTCTTAAAATTTAAATCTTTGGTGCAGATTACAGACATTGGAACTGTAGCTATCTGTAGAATAGTTTCCTTCCACATACTTGAATATTAACCTCACTATACCTTGAATGTATTAATAGTATTTAATACTAATTTAATCATATTTCTGTTATTTTGTTTTCTTCTTCAAAGAAATATACCAAAACTAATCTGCTATGAAATAATTTGTTTTGTTTTGTTTGTTTGTTCTTTTTTCTTTTTTCTTTTGTTTATAGTTTGTTTGTTTTCCCCAACTCCTAATCAAAACTCCCAACTCAATACTTACTTTTATCTAAAAAGCATTATCACTTGTGCTTTTCATATTTCACTCTATTCTGCTCTAGCATCCATATTCATGATGTACCTGTTATATATAGACACGATAGAGGGGTTTGTTGCGATGACATTTTGAATCTACCTAGTCAGTATATACTGTAGTTTGAACACATTCAAGTGCAGTATTATCATTATATCGATACTCAATTAATATGCTGACAATTTTAGAGACACTTTGGGTGCGTTCAATCAGCACAGGGCTGAGTAAACCGCTTAGCTAAACTGGTTCCTTGTCCTATATATGGCGACTCTTGAGACAGTGGCTAGTTTGGTAACAATGTAAGCCATTTGCAAGCCAGGGGTAGAATGAATGCCTGCCCTAGGGCCAAAGGCACGCAAAACCATTGTCGGGCATGCTAACTTCATTGATTTTCAATAGTCCATTCTGAGTTTTTTAAATGCTAAAGTTTATAACACATAAATATACATAATCATACATTCATACAGGCCTCAATTGAGGTATACCTAATATTTTTCTATTATGATTATTACCAAGGAAGGTCCCCTTTACAAGAATCAGCTTGAAAAGGTTGTGCATTTTTGTTATACAATTTTTAATTTTCATGAAAATTAAAGGGGCCTTAGATGTTTTGGAGGTCACTCTACTTTCCAGAAAGTGCCTTCCTGACCATCTGGAGATTCACGCTTATCTCTACCCCTGCAAGCACTTGTGTTATTGAACGCACCCCTTGTTTGTCAGGTTCAGAACTAGCACCATTTGGCCAGTTAGAATTGTTATAGTAGATGTAGGCCAATAATCTCTTACCATGATATCTGCATCAGGCCATATTGACAGTAGGATATCTCAGCCTGGCCCGTGAAACCTTTTGAGTATGATGATTTCATACTCGAGGTCAAATTTTATATGAGAATTTGTGAACAAACAACCCTCAGTGTTGAATATGAAATCATACTCAGAAAAGTTTCGTAATTTCGGGGCCTGTGAGTACATGAGATGTGTAGTATATGAGTTCTGAGATGACGAGATGACATCACCTTCCCAATGTTCTTTCAATTATTCTTGTTTAACCCTTACCTTGCTGGATTGATCACAATTACTGGTCTATGGGGTAATAGATCTATTCGTCAGTCACTTCTGAAAGGCAATGATAGATAAACTAATTGTCCAACACTTCTGAAAGGCAACGTGAGGGAAGCTTGGTCTAAATGTCCAACACTTCTCAAAGACAACGTGAAAGAAGCTGGCCTTCTCATTCGCGTGTCTGATGCGAAAATGCAATAATAGTGGCTTCGTGTAGGTCAAATGATGTTGTGTGTACAGGTAGATGGACAGCAGTATGGATGATTCACTATATACGTGGCACAGATGACGAAACCTTTCTGAGTACGATTCCATGCTCAACTATAAGAGTTGTGTTCATAACACGTCATGTAAATTCTGAGCTTGAGCATGAAATCGTACTCGGAAAGTTTCGTAATCTCGGGGCCAGATACCCCCAACAGACGTTTGGGTAACAATAGGTTTTGTATTTAACGTCTAAAAATAAGGAATGTGGTTTAGATGGATGGTACGTTAATTGAGCTAATTACACATTTACATTGTTTATTGTGGCCTATTACGGCCGTGAAGAACATGGAGGCCTATTCTCAAAACGTTCTTACGAACTTCTTAGCCTAAGAACAGTTCTAAACTATTCTTATAGTATGGCTACGAACTGGCTAAGAAGTTCGTAAGTACGTTTCGAGAATAGCCTCCCACTGGATCCATGCTAGTCACGTGGTCAGCATTATGTATGTGCAAATGCTCATTTAATTCAAACATCATTCAAACGTTATTTGACTTCCGGGTTTGTAGAAGTATTTTACTATCATGTTTTCCACGGATTTCTTGGGTTCAATGTATGTTTCATACGAGGACTTCATTTTGTAATGTTTCGTCAGTAATATTCACTTCTAATGTGTGATTAGATTAAACATGTTAAATGTTTTCTCAATTCCAAACTTTTACAAATATCGGCATTACTCTTGGTCTTTCATTGCCCTGTGCTTGGCACTAGAGTTAGACGTTATTCCATTATTCTATCATTGATTCCTTTCTATTTCTGAGTAACCATGATTGGAATGAATCTGGCATTAAAGTTAGGGTGGGAAAAACAGTATTCAATGATAACGAAACGTTCATTAGCCTTACCAAAACAAGTGGACGTCTACGACGTAGGCTATAGCCAGCAATTGTTAATACACTATAGTCTATTATGATAGTTCTTCAAATATGTTGCTTTAAAAAATCGTAGAAAAGTATTACCATATACGAATACTAGGAATATCTTAGGTCTACGCAGACTATGTGCATAATTTATCTTTAAATTAATACTGTTTTCCTATATATCATCTCTTTTTTTCTCTTCTCAGTTTCATCCTTTTGTTATGAACTATCACATTGTAAAAATCAAATGCTAATAATGCATTATCTGGAAAGGTATCAACTTTCACTGTATTTTATTCTTACATGTGTGATATGTACAACTATATATTGCCTTTGTCGTGTGAATGTGTACTCATTTCAATATGAATGTATGGCGATGAATCGTTAACCTGTTCAGTTATCATCGACTGGTTCTAATCTGACAGTTGTCACACTCCAAACAATGCTCGATTCATTTGCTAGATGATGCTCGATTCATTTGTTAAGATTCAATATGCTCGATTCGGTTGCTAGACGATGCTCGATTCATTGGCTAGCGACAGTGCTCGATTCAATGGCTAGCGACAGTGCTCGATTCATTGACTAGCGACAGTGCTCGATTCATTGGCAAGCGGCAGTGCTCGATTCATTGGTCAAGTGTGACCAGTTTGCCTCTCGGACTTTCAGTGAGGCTATCCCTATTGAAACCTATTAAATAAACATGTATACTTTTGTTATAGTGTTTTGTTATATTTCACCTCGTTTCAACCTTCTTTATCGATTCACTATGGATTTCCACACGAGCATTCTACTCGATAGTTTTACCTTTGTCGTATATTATACTTTACATCTAGGACATTTATTCGGTCAAAACAATACATAAATATATAGCCATATACATTATACACATACATAACGTTTGTCAAATAGTCAACAATAGTAATTGAGGATGTGCAACTATGTACAGAATGAGGTGGGAGTTTGATATCAGATTTCAGAATAAATATACATGTACATGAAAATGGATATTTAACAATGATGATCTGTTCTGCAGAAGACTTGGCCACGGTTGATACTAGTAGTTGATTACAAGTATGAGTATCTCTGATTTGGCATTACTCCGTTTGATACCCTGGTCGTAGAGAGTCGGTGAGTTGGATCATGCGGCCTAGGCAAGACGTTTAAGTACTTGTGATTTCGGTAGACATTCTCCACTGAAGCATACCTAAATATAGACAAAAACAAATTAGAAATAAGATTCAGAATTATGTATACAGATAGTGTCAATTCATGTGTACAAGACATAATAGTATACAATGTTAGAAATAGTATACAGTGTAGGCCCAATGTTGATAGTGGTCAAATCTATCATTTTCAGGGTTTCCAATAGATGCCTTTCACATTGTAGATATTCAAATGACCCACACTACCTCTATTATTTCGAACACTGCAAGAACGTCTTGCATCGGAAGGTCGATTTTACACACAATTGTAATATAGGCTGGAATTGAATTTAATTGGGGTTTTTAGAGTCGCTTTCTAGAGTATTTCACTAATATCACGACTTGTCAGTTTTAGGGCAGGAGAAAACCCGCAACATCCGTAGTGCTGAATGTTGCAGTAAACCTGCGAGCACCAGCCGGTAACTGACAGACCAAGGATGATAACTGCCACTGTACAATCAGTAAAATATCGCATTCAGAAAGGTAACTTTGATGCAGGGCCCCCGGGGCGGGATTTGAACCTGGAACCTTTAGCTCCGAAGTCCATCGCAAGACCCACACGAGGGCATTGTCCAATAGTTTAAACATTGTATTCATACTAGAAAATGATCGGATACAAGCTATTTCAACGTACATAGCCTCCTCCACAGTCTGTTCCATCTACAGCAGGCTCTCTACGCTTGATCCTGTATCCGTTGGCCTCGCAGCATAATTTCTCACATCTCTCCGACGGCGGATATACCCTGTTCTGTAACACGTAATGATAGCATAAGACAGCAAGCGTTTCCAGCGTTAAAGAAGGCACATGCCCTGTGTTTCGAGGATGGTTTTTTTCTATTGAAATTGCTGTATATCTACTTACCGGACACGGCGTTCCTCCCACGTAGTGCTTGCACTGGTCCTCTATCCTCATGTACTGGCCGGGCAGAGCCGCCGGGAACCTGTATCCGTCGGTGTCCGTCTCACGGAGACAGTTGGAGTACCAAGTGCTGTGAATGAGAAGTAGGAGTATGCCATTATGCTATTGAAATAGGACCACTGCCGATCCTGGGATTCGAACCCGAGTTGCTGGATTGCGAGTCCAACGCTCTACCGACTGAGCCAAAAGGGGTAACCGCAGTAGGAACATTCTATATCACATCCGGCTACACTATGCACGGCTGAGATGATTTATTCCTCTTGAAAATGAAGAAAACTATTAAAATAAACAAGACAGTAAAGACGACGACAACGCTACAGCCGCATGTTAATTCATACGTCTTGAATACAAAGAATACCATGAATATAAGACTGCAAACGGCGATGACATCAACACAAAGAAAAACATGAACACAAAACAGCGTCATGTCATAAATACCGTACATACAGCGGTATGTTAATTAATTTAATATTTCTTGAATACAATTAAGACAATGCAAATGGCCAAGACTTCACCAAAGACGGCATGTCAGTACGCAATATCATACAGCAATAGGAAGGAAACCATGACTACTTGAACAAGACAACGTAGCAAACGGCGTCAAGCAATTACGCTATACAGCAGTATGTACAATTATACCCTATTCCTCTTGAATATGAAGAAAACTATGAATACAAATGACGAAGACATCAACAAAGACGTCAAGCAACTACGCTATATGCAGCAGTATTTTAATTTATTCCTCTTGAATACAAAGAAAAACAAGACAGCCCAAACTTGGGAGTTGTATCCAGTAGGTAAATTCCCTGAATATCTCACCTTTGTATAAAGCGCTTTATGCTGGCTTTGGAACACTCTGAGAATCTGCTGAAGTTGTAGGCTTTGTTTCTCTGGTAGCTCATCACGTGACCGGAAGTGCTGGGACATGCTGTGCTACTGCCCTCGCCGTCATGGTGGGCCCCCAAACTGCAACAGTCATGATGGAATGTGTGCAGGCACCATGCAATGGTTGATACTATGTGCAGGCATCAATGGTTCATGATATATTATACACTGGTTACTGGATTGTATGAAGACGAAATTGCGGGCGCGCAAAGCTAAAACTTTGACACTAAAAACAACTCGTCGCGGGCGTCTCAGCTCTAATTGGAACACTGCAGTGCATGTCATTTAGACGGGGATGAGAATAACGGACATGGACTTACAGATGTCCTATTTCGTGGACCATCACCAGTACTCCCTTGAAGCTCTTCCCTATCTCGCTGACAGCCACGTCATAACTGTGCTCGGGAAACCTCCGGGCGGAAATACATGCCCCGCTCACAAAGCCAATCCCTAGAGAATAATTTACATGTAACGTAAATTTAAGAGAATTAATTGCAGGCGTTCCCACTTTTATTATTCACTCACCAAATCAATGTGTATTGTTACTTTAGTCCTTGTCAAAGACGTTTGGCGGCAAATGTTTCGATTTTTAATAATATTACATTTTCTTTTTAACATAACATTTTATGACATTTTTGAAAATTAGCACTTAATGTAAAAAATCATTAAAAATCGAAAAGAAATCCCACGAAACGTCTTTGACAAGAAATAATTGTTACTTGTACATTTGGTTTTAACTGTTATTGCATAGTATTCAGTAAGGACATGAAAGAAAAATGGATATTATGAGTAGGATATCAATTAGTAATTATTCGTGTATTCTTACCTAGCAGTGTGACAATGGTGACAACATAAATCACTTCACAATCTAGTCAATACCTAGTACATATACACTATAACATTTATCTTGCCTAGTCCACATGCTCTAACTCAAAATTTATGTCAGCGTAGCTCGGAGTTTCACCCTTCCCTGGGGGGAGATGATATAAATATGCCAAAACGTATCCGCGTCATGACTTACCCGAGGTTAATTTGAAGCATTCTCCTGATTTGGTCTTTTCACATAGATCTTCCCTGTTGATGTAATATTAGACAATATTAGGATTCACTTAATAAATTTGTACCATTTCAGCAAAAATAACCGAGGAATAATTTAAGTTGATATGGTGTCGAAGAAATGTTACAAAACGGCTTACCCTGTTTGCAAGACGGCAATGTCATGGCTAACAAAGTTCTTGTTACGTTCATACTTCTTCATCCATTCTCTGAATGAACTGAGAGTGTCGTAGAGAGCTATCTCCTTCGAGTCTCGGTTTATTCGGCTCTTTTCAATGAACGGCTGGTACTGTCCAAACTGTTCAAGAAGGAAGACGTTTCGTTGAAACATTTTTTTACGTTCTTTAGATTTCCATGTTGATACGTGCGTATACACACAACATTCAACGCATCTTGATTAAAGTCAACAGGAAGCTTTCGTGTTCTACAGATTACTAGGGGGCGGTTCCACAGAAGGGTCGTAGCGCTACGAGTGGTCGTAATTCCCATACGTTAAGAAGCTACGACTCACATAGCGCTACGACCGTTCTGTGGAACATGGTTTTGATACCATATCTAACGATTGTAGTGTATAGTTTACCTGAAACGCTCCATACTGTCTGACTTTTAGTCTGATGTTTGGGTCGTGCATGATTCGAAACTTGAAATCCACCTGAAACATAACATTTTTTTCTGAAGGTTATTGTTTGATTTAGGTATATATTTAGATATGGTTGTATGTGAACAGTTTGTAAACTCTCTGTAGTCTTCATTTCGTACGGATAATTTATATGTAAAATATACCAATAAAGAACAGTATGTGCGTAAAACATTGCGTAAAACATTTTTTTACTTGAAGGGAAATGCGCAACGACGTTTACATGTGTGTGTGTCACAGTGTGTGTGTTTATGTGTGTGTGTGTGTGTGTGTGTGTGTGTGTGTGTGTGTCACTGTGAGTGTGTTTGTGTGCCCGCGCATGCGTGTGATTGTGTGTATGTGTGTGTGTGTGTTTGTGTGCGTGTGCGTGTGTGTGTGTTTTGTGTGTGTTCATGTGCGTGTGTTATATATTAGAATCATTACAATACATACGGCGTGCCAGTAATGAAGAAGGAACAGTCCCAATTCGGTCATGCTGTAGTTGAAGTTCTTGAACATGGCCTTGTCAATTATAACCAACACCTCCACTACCACTGGTTTGGTCGTCTGCCTCTTCCGTCTGACCCTGGGAGTAGTGCCTGACGTCCTGCCATTGCGGGTTGTCCGTCCTTGCCGAGCGGTAGCTTGATGTCGTTGCGATCTTGACCCCGTGGTGTTGGCAAACACACCGCTGGCGTGGCTTTCTTTGTGAGAACGTCTTTGAGTGTACGAACCGATCCATCGCTCTTTGTCTCTGAAAATCTGTGGAACTGGAGAAAATACAACATTAATAAGCTTTGGAAATCACTGGGATAAAATATGACGTGGTTTTCAAACATACAAGATAGGCTTAAACCAAGATACCAATGTATGACCATAATCATATTGCGTGTGATCCTCCAAAGAACCATACCCAAGAGAACTTGGGTTCCTTTCCGCCATGTCAATTCTGAACAATCAGCAAAGCGTCTTTCCAGTCATTTCCAGATTCAGTATAGGTGAAAGGACCATGGTTTATATATATGGTACTCTGGTTTCATGAAGCTCTTGTAGTGGTGATTGGGGTGAAATATGCACTATAGAGAGCATCCTCGAACCCTAGGCTAGTATTACTACATATAACCTCCGTGTCGTCATACTAGCTTGGGTTTCGAGGATGACTATAGAGATACGGACAGCGTTTCACGAAATGATCGTATCGTAATTCCTAGCGTATTAATAATCGAAATATAACCTGATTTCCTGTTATAGTAAAACCATGGCTTACTCCCTGGCTTATAGGCCCGGACTACAATATGACTTCTTTCGTGAAATACATGACCTCTTAGAGGCTACGAGAGCTTCGTGAAAGGGCGCCTAATATTATGCGAGTTGACCTTGGCACAACAAATTGATGGTAAAAGGTGTATATTTACCTTCCAGGAAATCCGCGATTCCGACCTTGCTGGCCGAATCCTGTAGGTACAGCATGTGTTTGTGGAGATCCAGAGATCTGCGATGACGACGCTCAGAACCGGGGGGCGCAATGATGAAATTGTCTTTCAAAATACCTTCCTGAAACAGATTACCATGATGAAACAGATTACCAAGAAAATTACAAAGAAATTGGTTGATTCCTGAGTACAACTATGAAGTCGTTTATCTGCTGAAGACAACATAGAAGTTTTTCTGAAATTTAACACACAAAACAAAATATATACTGTAATCTATCATTGTGAGAAAATTACAAAGAAATTGGTTGATTATTGTACACCCTATCAACACTATGCATATCCATACTTTAACTTAGATTATTGCAATCACGTGCTATGTACGTATACTACGAAAGTGTGAATTGATATAGGCAAGATGGAACTGAAAGGTGTAAAATCAGCGTTTAATGTAGAAATAGTTTACTGAAGACTGTACCTACCACGTGATATTGTCCGGTGTTGCCGTAGATGACGCTGACGATGGTTCCAGTCTTGTCGTCGCTGAAGAAGTTGGCAGCGTGGTGGTGCACGTGATCCTGCAGACAACGGTGGGTGAGAGTGGTAATTAATTAGAATAAACAATTGAAAAAGTGGTGTGTGTGTGTGTGTGTGTGTGTGTGTGTGTGTGTGTGTGTATTTAAATGCGTTTACAGTCGCCTTCCAGCTTAGC
>JAUTBV010114123.1:0-13895 GCA_032361325.1 Lepetodrilus fucensis
CATAGTACATATATATATGTATATATATATATATATATATATATATATATATATATATATATATATACGAATCAAAGAAGACCAATGTTGTATGCAATATTTACCACATAAATCTTAACCGAAAGCATTAAAAGAAACCAAATGTTGGTCAGTATATCATCCTCTGACACACATGGTCAGTGCCTACATAGCATTATTGCCGTTCCTTCCAGCAAAATTACATTCAAAGAAATGTATATACTAAATTATCTAGATGTACTGGAACTATACTAAACATGATTAATAGTAATGTTGTTAAATGAAAGCATGTATGTTACCTTGAAGTCTAAATCGTCCAGAGGTTTGTCTATTGCAGCTCTGTGTTTAGAGTGAGGCAGCTACATATTGAAAGATTGGTTAATGAAATAATAGGTAAGTCCGTTAAGCTAAACAAACATTTCAACTATTTCGAAATGCTAAATATCTAAATACTATATATACTGTAGGTTACACGCATCTCAATAAATCGACTGCATCTGGAAACTAAATTATTTTTGTTATGCTATTTTATTCTTATCTAAAATTAATTTTCATATTTCAAGAAATTACTATGACTACAGCTTATTCAAATTATGAAAACTATGTATAGACAAGAAAATAACTACTAGTAATCTAGCTATCTATACAATTAGATCATACAAATCTTTTCGAATTCATTTATTAGATCATTTATTAGAGGAAATATTTGTATTCACCAGTAGCATCGAATTTTTGGAAGGTATATCTGAAAAGAGAATGGAGATGACGTTAACATGGATATTGTTATTATTTCTGGAGACATCAGAAGACGTCCCTAGTATAATTGTTGTTAATTAATCCACCGAACATCCAAACAGCCATGATACAATTCAATTACAATATCTCATGTTTCATGTAGGATATCCCCATAATAGCGGTGGGCACTAGACACATAATGCCATTTCTGTTGTTTCTTTTTTTCCCACATTTTTAAATTAAAAAAATCTGAATAATGAAAGTTCATTTTGAGGATCTATACATAAATATGTTTAATTATATTATGACTTCATATATTTAATTTCATGCAAGATACCAAGAACAATCATTAATTAAGTTAGCGATCCTTCCTGGTCATTGGATTGCAACCGTTACCAATAACGACATTACAACTCAGTGTGCAATAACAATACAATATATTCAATTAGTTAAGACAGTGAAACCAGACTCACCGACTGTGATAGGGTTAAACTTGGGTCCATGCCTGAAAATAAAATACAAGTGTATAGTCGCCGTGAATAGGAATAACGGTGCCCGTTGCACGACGCTCTTGTAGTGCTACAATAGTTGTAACTGGGCTCCCGCCACAATAGAAAGCGTTGAGCGTCGTTCAACGGGCACCAGGTTACAAATACTTGTAGTATAGGAGTGCAACTATATTCGTATGTTAGAACAAAATAAGTAGTCATACATTGATATCTGACACGCATGGAGTATAATGATAGTCTTATAGCAGCCGCACACTAGCGATTTCCGTCGCTAACGCGTCGCCGATTTCCGTCGGATTTCGATCGCCTAGTGACAGTAGTGTGCGGTGCGCCAAATATCAAACATGCTAGATATCGTGCGATCGGTCGACGAGACTAAAAATCGCAGTCGCCGGCCAGCGCACACTTGTGATTTTCCGTCGGCCGAGAAAATCGGCGACGGAAATCGCTAGTGTGCGGCCAGCATTAGTCTTACCATTCGTAACTAGGAGCCGGTTGTTGTATTATGATAGGTCGAGTATCATGTATTGGTTGTAGTGGTTGTACTAACGGAGCTGCTGGTGCTGAAATTAATATAATAATAGTATAAACAATGGGGCACGTATTTTTCAAAAACGTATTGAAACTTTTCTCATTTTTTCGAATGCAAAGAAAACGTTTTATTTTCAAACAATTTCTTCTTCTTCAAACACATGCAGAGAATAATTGCTGACAGGAAACTGAGGAAAGAATAATGAAATTAAATATTATTCTACATATTAGTGTTCATTTTTGGCAATGAGAATAACTACGATTATAACAGTGTACATGCAGAATTATATGCTATAGATAGCAGTGTAACTTTTAATATCCTGTGTCAATGGGTGATGGGCAAATCCCTGCACATGAACGACAATGACAAACAATCATTGCGTGCTTAAGGGCATTTTTAGTTTATATGCATACAATGAAAGCTAGTGTACCTTTCAGCTAATTGCATACACATTCCTATATGGCTAGCTAGCATAACACGAATCCAAACAAATTTTCCATTATGACCAGTGTACATTTCAGAAAGTTGAATTAGGAAGGATATCAGAGAGAAACACTGTGAACCAAAGCAGGAGTACATTTATGTATACAGGGCATCGTTTCTCCAAGCTTTCATATCTATTACGAGACCAAAAGTACACTCGTAGCGATCTCTATAACATGGCTAATATATATATATATATATATACATGGGGATTGTGCTATGATCTCATAGTTGATATGGGATCTTCGAGAAATGACGCCGAGTATAGAATTAGAAACCATTACATTGATTCTCAAGGTCAAGATGACTACGAAACTCTTTTAGGTACATATTCATATTCGACTCAAATGTTGCGTTTGGATTTGAGTGCAAAACCTGATATAAGCATGGACTCGTATATAATTAAAACGGTTCGTAGCCTATGGGCCTGATTAGACATTTGATTGATGTGTACTGACACGATTACTACAGGTACGGTGTACATGCATATAGAACTATTAATGTGATTTGCGATCAATGGGTAGTATGGCAAATCACTGCACATAAACTACAATGACAGGCAATTGTGTGCTTAAAGGCTTACGGGCATTTTCTGTACCGAAGTAAAATCAGTACTCAAAGAAGACGTATATTTTAATAGTTCACTTGATCTCAGACTTAAGCACTGGGTGCGATAGGGTGGTGGAATTGTCTGTAACGCAGGGATATAGTTTCACTTTGCCTTGGAATAGCTACACATCGGGTGTCCTGGTTTATTGTTCAGCATCCACGTTAAGTGTCCTGGCCCGAACACCTAACAGGACACCTAACTGTTTTCACTGTGATACTTGTAACAAGTTAATGACTTTTTATCAGAATGTGAACAATTGCATGTCCCAGATTGTATGGATTGTTCATGTGCTTTGGGCAGTTACATCAGAATATATGTTCACCTTTTGTGGGAGGTCATCCTGTACATAGTTATCATTCATGCGGTTTCAGTGCCATTCTTGCCATGTGGGGCTTGCCTTAACACCTAGTTATGGCATAGGGCCTACTCTGAACAAAACTGACCCAACTTCCGACGAAGCAGAACAAACGTACTCACCGATGGAAATATCCCTGGCCGCCATGATCTGGTAGGCCTGATCACACGGTGCTCGATAGCTGTTGATCGGCTGGATAGACTGAGCTCTAAAGTCATAACAACAACAAGAAAAACAAGCTGCATAACACGTATTTAATAACGAGGTCAAGTGCAATAATATACGCTAATAGCATGTGTTAACAATGTTATACATACCCATACTCATAATCGTTCCACAACCAAGACATAATATGATCAGAAGACGTGTTAATTTCGATCAATTCCAACACTTCTCTCCCTGTCCATACGTGGAATTTGCACATATAACATATCTATTTCAGCCTGCTTGGTATACGTAGTCATGTGTATAAGGCAAATAAATAACACCCTTTTCATGAGAAGCCGACTTAATAAGAAACAGTGCATAACGTGTTTCGTTGTATGGACCATGGCATTGATTATTAACTCTCGTTAACTATCGTCTTTCACGAGGTCATTCAATAGAAATTCCTGAATCATTATGATACCGTTCGTATTACTTGGCAGTCCATTGAAAGCGCATTAATGCTACATTATTGTCAAGTTTCAATTATATACAGTATAAGATAGTAGATAAGAGCAGTGCTACGTTATTCGTGTCATATGAAGTATTATATTACCAATACAATACAGCAAAGTGACTGTCTGGCTTTGATGTTAGTGTGTATACTTACTTGTGAAAGAGTATATCCTGATACATACGTGTTGTATCATTATATTGTAAATATATGTACAGCTAGAAAGCAGCTAAAAGCGTTAGTAATAAGCAATGGCTATACGTAAAGTATACATATATAATAGACTCTATGTAAAAATGACGTTAGCATGTTGTTAGCTAACGTGCACCAGAACCATGCAAACTCTGTTTTGTTCTGTTCTGTTCGTACGACATATAATTCAATATACTTCTATATAGACTTGAATTAATTTACAGGTTTTCTGTATAACAACAAATATAATGAAAATCAAATTACACATATTATACGTTTCTGAAATTCGTCATTGAATCCATTTACAAGGTAGAAGTGAAGACATCAATCTTTATACTTGTAATTCAATCTGTTTAATTATATAACGTGCATTGTGACCATAGAACATTATTTCCATTATACTATTCAACAGATGAATGTAGTGCTCGAGTATCGCCGCGGTGGGGAGTAGATTACTATGAGAGAGGTGGATTTTTCTATCCTTTTATAAGCGTGAACAGATTAAAGCTGTCCATGAGATATTGCACAAGCTTTGAACAGCGCGTCAAAAGCCATGACACGGTTTTTGGTGTCACAGTTCCCTTTCCCCAAACACACTGGCGCATTAAAGGATAGATCGTAACTGTTTTATTCCAATTTAAATATGTGTCATACATCGATAACACAGTAAAGTCTTAACCCTGAATCTTACTGTACAAAGCCCACTATAGCTGTAGGTAACCGTATCTCCAACCATAACCACAGACTACGCCATTGCTACGGTAGGCGTAAATGGTTACGGTAGGCGTAAATGGTTACGGTAGGCGTAAATGGTTACCGTATGTTTGGTACAGGAGGGCACTAGTAAAGAGAAAACAAACAGTTACGGGTCTGGGTATCGTTTCTCGAAGCTCTCTTAGCCGCTAATGGACCATAGCACTCTCTTTGCCGATGGCTAATACATTGCTAACAGAGTGCTATGGTCCATTAGCGGCTAAGAGAGCTTCGCGAAAGATACCCTGTCCTTTAACGTATACGCATTGACACTGTTAAATTCAGGTATGAAGCAGTCGCAAACAGGGATATCGTTTCTCGAAGCTCTCAAATAGGAAACTCGTGGCGATCTCTAATGCATGGGGATCGTGCACTTACGAGTTAAAGGTCTCATAGTGGATATTATAGTTTCGAGAAACAATACCCTGGTCAATGGTTTGTCTTGGCGCATATTTATAAATTTATCTGAGAGTCTAAATATATTTTTTTTTTACATGGGATACGATATTAATAGCGCTGGATCATAATTGGCTTGTTTTATTCTAATATAACATTATAATAGCTGGATTTTTCTGATAGAACATTTTAATACCTGAATCTAACATATCTTTTGATTCGAATTTCACGTGCATTGCCACATATAACCAGTAAGCATGGTGTCCCGTCACCTCCCAATATGTAATATCTTACTGTGGCTCCGTCTTTGGTCGATCTAGATCTTTTCTGAGATAAGGGGAAAAGAGATTAGTTATATTTAGTATTAAATATATTAATGGAACCCTGCCCTTGAAACTTGCAGACCGATAACATTTTCAGTAATGAAAACACATGTTTCAGCCCAAGTTTCAAGAATCGGCTGTAAAGAATCGTCTGTAACATTATTGGATACTATTCAACGCTGTTATAATAGTGCCCATGCCGTGAGGCGCCACGTGAGGGGCCCCGGTGACGTATTCGTCGGTGACCGGCTCCTAAAGGGTGGCGCCGTATAGTGGATAACACAGTTCTTCCGTCAATCAATCCGACGGATCCAATCAACGTCGACATATGCTGACACACCTCCAAATCCTAACATTGCGAACTACCCCCACGGTAGTGAGTTGTTATGTAACGTCGAGGGAATATTTCACCCATACGCACCACGGGTAGGCCTACTATATATAGCAGAACGAAATAGTATCACGTATGTTACACACGATGGGTCCAAATCTAGTAACTATTCGGACGAGCTGTGCACAGCTACAAAAAAAAAATAGTGTTATATGCATTGCTCGAAAACTAGTCTGTGTGAGAAGGTGATGAGGAGGCCTTGCAAAGGTTGACAACTCACGGTTGTGTGATGTGAACAGCACGAGGTGGGTCAAGTCTACCCAAATCAGGCCTCTCACTTGGCACAAATCTTGGAGAGTGGTTAACTCTATACGGCACGTCAAAGTTTGGGACCCGAGGACTATATGAGTGGGTACCGTGCCTGTTGAATGGGGTACACATTGTTTTACTAACCATTGGACTGTCTGTAAGGTGTGACTATGATGTATGCTATTGATCTAGATCTTGTTAGAATTTCTAAAACCAGGCCCAGCTTTTAGCATGAACGTATCCTCGTTTAATTTTTTTTTTAAAAAGGTATTATACTTTTCATTGTAGTTCATGATCATTTAAGAAATATTCAATACTTTATCTGCACATGGGCTAAAACTAACTACAGTCTAGAAGCAATGTATTTATCGTTTATATAATCTGAAATTTTAAAATAAAGTGAAATGTCTTTTCGGATTTTTGAAATATCTAGTTCAATACATTAATCTAATACGTGTATGATATTCCAGCAATAACAGAACATTTATTCCACGTAATAATGGATCTTTAGTATTTATAATGTAAATTTGATTTTACCATTTCAAAATAAAATTAATGTATAACGGAAGCATCTATATACTCATATTAGGAACTACAATCTGACTACGTTAGGAAGGTCCTACCATCTGACTGTTTGCACGGGAGGGGCCACAGGCACAGTTTGGGGCACCATTTGCACTGGAACTGGCATACTTGGTTGTGGAGAGATTGAGCGGTGAACTATCACCTGTTTTCGCCTTGACAACAGATCACAGAAAGAAAGTGTTCACAGTTGGGAACGCGTATTCAAAATTCGAATTCATTGAAAGAGAAAGTATCTTTGATAAATGCGGAAAGATTTGACAGGTCAGGTTCATGATATTGTATGAATTTATGTTATGACAACTGTGTAGAGCTAAAGAACCGATAGCTTGCTCGTGTCAACACGGTGTATGTTTCAGATACTGTATGAAAACGAAGGATGCTCAATGGATATGGATTACATGAACATGTTAACGTATGGTCTATAAGAGTACTGTAGTTCAGTACTAGTTATAACATTTGAGAAAGGTAACTCAATTAAAGGTTCGTAGATAGAGTGTCGTAATACATCTCAAATCATTACCATTAAGACTATCTAATAATATTATATTATTCTAAATACATATATATTACAATTAGAATATGTGTTTCTAAATAAGGGTTGCCACTACACGATCAAAAGATTTGATCATGCTGAAACACCGAGGTACAACAACAGACTACTCAAGAAGTGCGCTTCTAGCATGTCTGGTAAAGTCTGGAAAAATCTGAAAGCCCCCAAAGTGCACACAATTCAATACTTACGGTTGCTGGTCATATAAAAACAGGGTGTGGTAGGGCTGCACCCTGTTGTGTTCCCGGGGTCGTTGCTGGGTCCAATCGATCCCTCCCAGAGGTTTAAATCGCTCAGGCCCTTTCTCCGGATCAAGATAACCGGAAGCATTCACGCTCATATCCTGGAGACGTTCTCTGTACCGGAAATGATTGCCATAACACAACTTGAGGAAACCGATCGTCCCAATATATATAACTTGACAAAGCTGAGATGCCTAGATGCCTATTAGTAGGGGCATTGATTTTGGGGCATTGTTTTGGGGCATTGATGGTATTACCGGACCGAGTTATCGAACGAATGCTGTTTGTCAAGGGAACACTTGTACACTTTGTTAAGAGAACATTTGTACACTTTGTTAAGGGAATGTTTGTACACTTTGTTTAGGGAATATATGTACACTTTGTTATGGGAATATTTGTACACTTTGTTAAGGGAATATATGTACACTTTGTTAAGGGAATATTTGTACACTTTGTTAAAAGGAATATTTGTACACGTACACGTTGAAATAATAGTGACCATTACAACAGTAAATATAATCTCTATTCGTGTAATAATGCGTGTATTATGTGTTGTAAATTGCACACTGTATTCTGATAACCAGTTATAGTTCAGTGATAATCATATCACTTCGGGGGTCCTGACAGGAATTTGTTAGGTTGTCCTGTTAGGATCCTGATACGATGTTAGGTAGGATCCTGGAACAGAACACCTAACCTTATTTTGCCGTGACTATCACTGAAATGTAACTAGTTACCAGAATACAGAACACCTAACATGTGTTTTGCTGTAGATGTGAACTGTATACCAACACGTCCATGCAAGTCGTCTTTGTGGCGTTACCTTTGCTTTGCAGCATAATTCTCTTGCATCTGAAGCTGAAGATCAGCTCGAAGACCTTCCTGTCTCCTACGTTTGGCACTGGCTCGCTCGGCATCAGCTAGAACAAAGAGGACCAATATACATGATACCGTAGGCACACCCGGCCAAATAATTGAAGAATATTATAAATAATAAAGCTTTCTTTCACTGATAATGTATTATGAAACGTAGCATCACAACATACGTCTGTCAAATGGTATGATCATTGACACTGAAATGGCTAATGTAATAATGTGTCGGATAACACTCCACATACCACAACATGGTGTGTCGTAATTTCGCCAAAATATGAATTCGGCAAAATTGTGAAATACAACCAGAAAATGGTATCCTCTAAACACATACGCGCGCTCACAAACACACACACACACACACACACACACACACACACACACACACACACGCAAATACACAAACACACACACACACTTTTGCCATTGTCCATTATAGCTTTGGGTAATTTTCATTAACACAACAGTAACATGTGCATAAGAGACTTTGTATTACCTCTACAGCGATAGCATTATAGAGCGGACTTGTGGTTTTAAAAACAAATAAAAATAATATCTGTAAGTTACCTCCAACGTGTAACGACGTGGAATTGAAGCTCCCTGGCTGATACTGTGTGTACGATGTAGTAGTCGCCATCGTGAAAATCTACCTATGGCGTACTACAGGGGTGTCTGTTTCCTCCTTTATCGTTCTCAGTATCCTCACATCTTGTTGAACGTTATCCGATCATACTGAAAATAAATTATAAACTTTCACATCGCTGTCACCACATTCCCATTCATATATGTCTTCTCAATAATTCCGCGTTTAATTGAAGACTTCAGTATTCAATGACGAACATGCATGTATATGCACAGTCCGTCTTGATTACGGTATCCGCTTGTGGAAGATCAATATCCCTTATAGGGATTAATCCATATAGGTTTGATCGTACTGTACAATATAGTCCCTGCTATTGTAGTGCTAGTTGTAATCCTGTAGAACGTGCGATCTCTTTCCCTCCTTCTGAACAATATGTATTCACCGAGCGGTTTCTTAGTTTCCGGTACGTCCTTCCTAATCCAGTCCAGTACAGTCTAGTACAGTACTGCCCTCTAATGTGGCTGTTATTGGTGAACACGTGAACAAATCTGATTTCGTATTCAGCGAAAGTCGTTATCTGGATGTAATATACTTTCATTCTGTATTCGATACCGCGTTAAGTAATGCCTGTTGACTTAAGAATTACTATCAAGTGCCAGCCTATGTCACACGGTACCTGTCACACTATCAACGACAATAGCCTAACCGTTTAACCCTGGTTACACATTTTGTTTGTTTTTTGTCGTGATCGTACACAGTTTGGTACACACAGTTCAACGACGGTCTAAACCTCCTGAAATATCCTGTAAGAAATACAATACCTTAAAGTGTTGTGCGATATAAAGTCCATTCTTCTTATTATTATTATTTGTATTATTTTGTATTATTATTATTATTATTATTATTATTATTATTAAATTATTAATAATATTTTTTAAATTATTATTAGTAGTAGTAGTACGTTGTTTTAATTGCTAATCACAAATAAAATTGCGTGTGGCAGTGTGTACGGCATTGTTATTATTATTATTATTGTTTAACTATTAATTATTATTATTATTATTATTATTATAATTATTATTATTATTATTATTATTACTAATACTAGTATTATTAATATTATTATTACCACTGCTACTACTACTACTACTTACTATTACTATTACTACTACTATTACTACTACTATTACTACTACTACTCCTACTACTACTTCGGAGAATCCCACTATCAACTCATAAATAATCCATGAGTCCAGAAATGATAAGCAAAAATAAATATAAAGTTTATAGTCTGACTTGACCAATGAACATAATGAGGACAGGAATAGTTTAGCTATCCGAACATTCTCGTCTTATCTCTATACTAATACAAAACGGGTGCCATATACAACACAGGATTGAATATCATTGTGATAATGTAAATGTCGAACTAGTGTTGTTTGCCTTGTTATATCTCTATCATCTTCAGCTGCATGTATTGTGTAGGTTATCTCTGGGTAGGTCATCGCTATGTGTATTCCCTCATATCTATTATAAAGCAGCCTTTACAAATCTCCCTGTGTCAAGGGTTCTATATTTTCGACAATACTTTCAATAGGACAAGGAGGTTTGTGTTACTAAGCTCTCCATGCAATTTGTCATACATAAATGGCCTGTCATTGTTTGCAAACACATCATAACACTTTTATATTGGTGTATATAAAATAGTATTATCTATAAATACCTCATTAGTGTATGCAGTACGGTCATGCCATTAATAACAAGACAGACAGGCAAGTTTATTTTCAGAATTCCACACCAGAGAGACATAGAGCAAATACAATTAATACAAAATATAATACAATTATTTAGACAATTATTAGAACGTGCGTGAGTGATTGTGGAGCTTAACATCGCTGCGGCAATAGTTTACCCATTTGCGACGATTAAACATTTCATTATATTAAAACGTATTTCAATATATATAATAGTATTAGGACTATTGAAAAAGTGTTAACGTGCTTTAACGGCATGATTGTTCGTAGTATATTATAAGCCGTAGCTGGATTATTATTTTAACACTGGTTTACGTATGTAAATAACATTGAACAACGAAAGTGATAGCGTCAAAATCTAAATTATATGTGCACGTATGTACTCGCTTTGTAGACAATTGTGGTAAATACATTATACATGTTTTTATTCGGGAAACGTGTGATAAATAAAATAAAAAATAAAAAAGGTTTGGGTTTTGGGGTTGTTTAAAAAAAATATAAAGTAGATAAAGCACGGCGGATGTGTTTTTAGAAAACATTCTCAAAATAGTTGAATCAATAAATCCACTTAAGATACAAAGCAACAACCAGTGAATATCAAATGTATATCTGAATGTGATTAATAGCCTACAGAAACACTTATACAATCATGACAACCACATTATGCTTCCTTGACTTCCATCGACCGCTGACAATATGACAATCGCGATCAAAGATTGTCAGATACACACGTACAAGTATCACACTATACACATGCATGACCGGCTCGCTGTGCAGTCATCTAATGCCCATAAAAGAAAACACAGAATCCAAAATGCTATGAGCATTTTATGGAAATTTGAACAATGGAAATATAGGATATTAACAATCGCGTATAGCTCAAAACTATATATACGTGTACTAAGTAGCTATATTTGTTATGTTAGTTGTAATTTCTAAACTTTACCATAAAGAGTGCGAAAATTGTGCTATAATCGCAGATTTGAATGGTAATATTACTATTATGTTTGTATGATACGGTTTGTGGTAATATTGAATCATATGTTTTCTGATTTGGTATTTTGTAATTAATCTTGCCAATTGTTTTAATTCATTATTGTTTAAATATTAACTGCTGTCTCCAGCTGGAGGCAACTGGAGATGCCCAAAAGAGCTGTATCCGTGCTTAATTCAGAATGGAGTACATTGTAAATCAATGGAAATTGGTATTACAGATTAATAATACAATAAATGATTATATGTTTAATATCATATTAATGTATGTATTGGTATTTTTAATGAAAACAAAAGGTGCTAAATAGAGGATTTAATATGAGTGTTCGGTTATTATATTATTAATAAAATAATGTATTAATAAAAAACGTTGGCAACACTTATTTTATGTGAGACTATCGAGAATAATATACTTTTTTGCCAACGAGTTTAATAAATTCAGTAATAATATGAATGCCAGTCTATAATATCGTAGCTTCGATTTTTCAGTCGCAAACACTATGTAAACGTATAGGTAAAGTTCGCCCATAATGTATATGCGTCACTAGTAAAAGATGTATATTGATATTATGGGTTTATTTACCTGCAAAACTGTTAAGTTATGTGATATGATACTACAGTAGATCGAGAATCTTACCAAAGAGTGTTTTGATATTATACAGACAAGAATCAACCCGAGTTGAAAATAATAATAAGACAGATCATAGGTTTTCCAAAAAGAATTTTACTTTTAGCAACGATATCATTGGAAATATGCATTTTAGATCTTTGGAATTTCAAACAAAACCTTACATGTTTTACATCGTTACCATTGGCACGTATTCATACACCTAGTATACTTAAACTAGTCGTATAGTACTATTGATACTTTGAATATCGTAAATGGTCAATACTTAGTATAGTACAAAAGCCATATAAAAAAAAGTACCAAACGCGATGGTAATACATTGTTAGTTAACCTCTGGCAGTAAAGATAGTGACATCCGCTCATTTCAATACCTCCAAATGACGATGGTCTTGTCGTTCCCAATGACATGAAATACTTTTAAAAACGCACTTCTAAAGTCAGTTTTACTATACCTTAACAATCAAGTTCCCCTGAATTCATCACGTTTTGAGGTAGAATATCCGCTTTAATGCACAAAATCCGGATACTATGACTGTATATCTAAGCCAAAGACTATTGGCTGTCATTGTATATTGCCTGGTTGTCAGGTGAACCTATGAAACATATCTGACAGCGACGTCATTCTCGACGTTGTATATCTGAGATATGTATTTGCCTAGTCAATCCTTAGTCCCTTCTATACCCTATTTTGTCGCTGCCTTTTCACGCTATCAATGACCATGTGTACTCACAGTCAGTTCCATTTTGTTTAGGCAAACTCATTACCGTTCTAGTGAAACGGTACCTTTAAACAGCGACCGTGTCTATTTCTATGGAATCTTTGTCATAACGGTATTTACAACGTCTCTGACTTGTCTACGGTAGCTTGTGCAACTAGCGGAGAAATATGTACCAGGTATAAAAGTAGTTATACGAGACGACTGAATGAAAGCAGGACACGACAAAAGGGCACCGAACAAGCGCACCCGACGTTTAGTTCTCCAGTGTCTTTCAGCGTTATAACGCTTGTTATGACGAGTTTATACCAACAGATCGACCACTACGGGTGTGAAAGAGATTTAGAATGAGCTTCGTATATTGAAACCAATTCCGTATTTGTCAGTGTTGTAGATATAGCGTGTTGGTTCCAATAACACAGATATATATTTTCTAAACTGGGAAGTATAAGTATCGTGTGTGTTTACTACGTTATTCTTAGATTTAGGCCTATTATATTCTTCTTAGTTTACAAGTAAACAAACTTAAATCGCAATGTAGAACTTTGAATTTCTAGGATAATTCGTAGTCAGTAGTGTATGTAGCATTAGTTATGAATAGTAGCAACTTCGAAGATATCAGATATTAGATTAAGGATATGTGAACATATCCGTTGCAAGATGTCACTGATGTTATTTAATGAAATATTAAAAGGCATAATATCACGGTTGATTGACCTATATAATGGACACACGAATTTCGATCTGAGACTAATTACGCATGATTT
>JAUTBV010114134.1:0-13894 GCA_032361325.1 Lepetodrilus fucensis
GAGAGAGAGAGAAATCGGAATGTTTACAATATAAGGTCATTGTTGGAGAGAGAGAGAGAGAGAGAGAGAGAGAGAGAGAGAGAGGGGGGCGAGTGAGTGGAAAGGGAGAGAGAGAGAGAGAGAGAGAGAGAGAGAGAGAGAGAGGGGGGAGATAAAGAGGGCGAGGGAATAGAGAGGGGGAGGTTTGATATAAATTGAAGCCCCCACACAGCCGGTGCTCGCATGTTTACTGCAATATTCAGCGCTACAGGTAAGGTTGTGGGTTTCCTCCTACTATATCTAGACTGAGAAACCGTGATATTTATAAGTGAATGAATCTTGAAAACGGCTGTACACCCCAATTTAAAAGAAACTGCTGTAATTACCAAGGTTTTAAAAAACAAGACGATACTGAGAATACTGAGTATATATATACAAAATAACGTCACAAACTTGTAGTATTACTCGACTATAGTTAAGGACTATACCTCACATACAATATGGTATATAAACAAAAAATATATATATATACACATTCCGTCTTACACCTGTCAGGAAGTGTGGATGATTGAGGAAAGTAAAAACACTATGAACAACAATCCTATATATTTTAATTGAGTGTTCAATAAGTACTGAATTTATAAAACACAGACATACACAGTTTCCAAAACTGATATTATGCGATGCTTTGTCGAGAGAAAAAAAATACTATAACTGTTGCCAACGATTTAATTAATAAATTCAATAAATATTGAATATGAATGTGAAATTCTATTTATCACATAATTACAATTATATGCAAATCTAATGGGAACTGGGTTAAAGTTCGCCGACGAAATGCAGTTCCAAGTAGGCATAATTATAAAGATTTAGTTTGTGCATACTTTTATTGAAGAAATATTTAATAACTTTATATTCGATAACATTCTACAAGAGATCAAAAATATTTTGACAGCACTAATAAATACAATTATACAATATGGTTATTAATTCATTGTATTATTTCACTAGTAAAATCTATAGCATGGGTTTATTTCACTCCCAGACTATATTATGGCAACCGGCAAATCTTCACCCCCATTATAGTACATAGTATCAATCCCGAATCAGTCTCGACAACAGGTCCGAATTAAACTTTGGTGATGTCTGAAATTCTGAACTCTGAATCAGCATATTTGGGAGGTCCTAGTGAACCAGGTGCAAATAAGCCACAGTCCGAATATTCAGGCCCAGGATTTATTCGCAGCGCGTCCAATAAAAGGAACCAGTTTAAATGTCTACGGGAGGATAACTCTAAAGCAAAAGTTTTCCTGCACCATGACCGGGTTCATAAACTGCACACTAGAAGCTGAACGTGTAATATGCAATGGCACGGATTACATTATTCCAGAAGCACGACTAACAATCCATGACAAGATGTTCTGGGTCTATTTGGGCATATATGTCGCCCTCGTATTGGCAGCAGGTGGATATATAAAACAAATTTAATTCATAATATACCAACGTACCCTGTTTTCACCATTCACCTATTTTCGCCGCTCTCAGATAGCGTCTGTTAATATCGTCTAAGCGGGAGTTGCCAGAACTCGCGGTTTCAACCATATCGCGTATTCGGCGCGTTATAGTGCAGGAGGCGAATGGCTTTCGCTGGTTGACACGGTGGATGACGATTGAACAAATTCAAATTTAATTTGTTATCATTTCTCGTGTAAATTACATTGTAATTGCAGCACTTTCTCCTGATAATCTTAGGACCTACCCATAGACGTTCCATGTATGATTCATACTATGAAGTTGCATGAGTGGTTGTCCATTGAATGTCATTAATTAACATGCCGTATATTCGTAAGATCTTAGTCTGTCTACTATGCGGACTACATATAATTAGTGAGCTCTGTCTACATGGTATATAATCAGTGAGCTCTGTCTCAATGTTAGAGTGAGTGAGTGAATATGGAGTTTAACGTCGCTGTGGGAATCTTTCACCCATTTACGGCAACTATGTTAGAGAGCTCGAGATTCCTTTAGGTATGGTCATTCACCTAACAATAACCATACCTATATGCAGTAGCTCGAGATTCCTCTAGCGGTACAAACCATATGAGACTTTTTATATATGTATAGCCAGGGTACCGCTGGAGAGCAGAGCTTAATGTAGAATAACATAATTCCTCTCCCTCGAAACAAACATTCGTAGAAATAATACGCACATGAAATCTGCTCACTCACCGTATAGTAATGTGTTCTTGGATGATTTGTTAGTTCTGCTGTACGCATCATGCTAACATAATATTATGTACATATCGATCCATGTTATTGTCCCGAGAAGTTTGTCTTTCGAAATATCCACGATTTATCGCGATGCCATTGTGCAATTGTGATTTATCGAGATGCCATTGAGCAAATCTTGTGGCGCTAGTGAAATTTGCATAACTTTGTGACGTCACAAAATTTTGGTAGGGACAAAAAGGCATGGATGGGGGTGAAATGACTTGGGGCGCAATGAATAAGGACGAATCATCTTGTCACCCTAATGAGTGAGCTCTGTCTAGACATATAAATGAGTGAGCTCTGTCTGCAATTCCAGGCTTGTTCTCGGGTCTGACGATGGGTCTGCTGTCTCTGGACATGATGACGCTGAACGTCCTCCGAGACGGCGGAACACCTCGGGAACAGCGACACGCGCGGCGCATCCTTCCGATCGTCAAGCGACATCACCTGCTGCTCGTGACGTTGCTTCTCGCCAATGCCGCTGCAGTGGAAGCAATGCCCATCTTCCTTGACCGAGTCTCCGATCCCATCATCGCCGTGTGCGTCTCCGTCACGGCAGTGTTGATCTTTGGAGAGTAAGTGTTGTCACGTGTAAAGCACTGATTGGGGAGTATGTGCACTGAGTTTCAGTCTAATAGGTGTATCATGCATGTAGTGTGTTTTATGGAAACTTCCATCATAGTGACCAACAATGACCAACATTGTTGGACAATGACCAACATTGTTGAAAAATAAAATATTTGTATTACTGTATTTCAAAATACAAATGAACAAATTTTGAAATGATGTTGCCGTAAGCCGTACTTCCATACATTCCTGCTTATAACTACTAATAACTAATAATAAACAAAAGTAGTGACGTCACCTTCTATGACGTCACTACGGATGATGTCACTGTTGATCACATGACTACACGTGTGTGTGACACAGGTTTTGATGTGTGAGGTGAACATTTTGTCATGGTAACATACCATTACCTGTGATTGCAGGTTTACTGCAACATTCAGCGCTACAGGTTTCCTCCTGTCCTAAACTGTCATGTCGTGATATTAGTGCAAGATTCTAGAAAGCGACCCAATTTTAAAAAAAAATATTAAAAAAATGCATGCACACAACACAGACACACACACACACACAACATAAACACACACACAACACAGACACACACAGAAAAAGAGGGCCATCGACACATACACAAAATTAGCCATAGTTTTTATTCAGCTTATGATTTCAGCAGTATGATTGCGTGAGCTAGACACGTACCCAGGACCGCCAGGTTATGAGGCACACGTACCCAGGACCGCCAGGTTATGAGGCACATTCGCTACCTCTAAACAACTGTGCTCCACGAGGCTCATCTGTAAGGAGGCTTGTCATCACAAATGAAAGATTCACACTGCTCCATGTTCACTGTGGGGTCTGCCACTACACATGCATGTCAATCCTGAGATTTGAACCTGCGTTTACCAAAGTATGTCAAGAACTTCATCTGCTTGGCTAATGATTAAATTCTAAAGGGGCTGCTCCTTTCTAGCTGTACTTTTTTGTTTTTTTGTTTTTTGGGTTTTTTTTGTATTGGGGTTTAAAGTCGCTTTCTAGAATATTTCACTAATATCACGAAGTTTAGGGCAGGAGGAAACCCACAACATGCGTAGCGCTGAATGTTGCAGTAAACCTGCGAGCACCGGCTGGTACTGATAAGACCAAGGATGATAACTGCATTGCCTCTCTACTTTCAGTGCATCCTATCAATATCGCATCAGAAAGGTAACTTTCGCGAACATTGATGCCGGGCCCCCCAGGACGGGATTTAAACCTGGAATCTTTGGCTCCGAAGTCCAACGTTCTACCACTGCGCTACATCCTTCCCCCCTGTACCCTCTATCTTGACGCCTGCACACTTACAAAGGATCAACACCGCACAGTGTGCTCGTGCGTCGGACAGAAAGTACAGACAGAACAGCTAGAAAGGAGCAGCCCCTATAATATGTTTGATCCTCATTGATCGTGTTTCAGGGTCATCCCACAGGCACTGTGTACCAGATTTGGCCTGGCCATAGGAGCAACACTTTCTCCGTGAGTAAAGGTGTGATTCCATTAATACGGCTGCGGTCTGGCTCCGGCACGGGTGCGTCTAGTTTGCAAAGGGACTCATTTCACGACAAGTGTTTCCATTAATGCGATTCAACGTTCGGAGCCGCATGCAGAATCGCACACGGCTGGTGTACGGCGTGGGTAGTAAACTAGACGCGCCAAAGCCGGACTTCAGCCGTATTAATGGAAACACACATTTAGTCAGTACTACAATTATAATAATAATGATATGATTGTTTCGTGAAATATTTTTGGCAGGTTGATTCTGAAAAGAACTTTTGTTTATTTAAAATATGAAGAAAAGAAAGAAAGAAATATACAAGAAAAAAATAATTAATTCTGTACATGTTGTACTCATACTATCACAGATTTTGATTGCCGCAATTGAGCAGTCCAAAGATTTCAATAATATTTGTAACAACTATAATAAAATATTGAAAACCGGTAATTATATGGAAAATGTAGCTGGTTACCCAGTATAGTTGTATAGACACATCAAATGTACATACTATCAAGTAAAAATATGTTTTACCATGAAATATGTAAATAAACCCGTGATATTATATGTATAAGAAAATATGTTTTAACATGAAATATGTAAACAAACATGTGATATTGTGCCTTTAAAAAGTTCTATGGTATTGCTCTCCCCAGCCTGGTGTACCTACTGATGGGTCTGCTGTTCATTATTGCCTGGCCTCTCTCAAAGCTACTGGACTGTATATTGGGCAGCGAACATACAACGTTCTTCCGACGGGCTGAGCTCAAGGTGTTGGTCGACCTTCACGGCCCAGGAAGCGAGTCGGGTCACGACACAGAACAACTCTCAAGTGACGAAGTCCTCATAATACAGGTGAAATCTTGCAAAAATCACCAGCAGCAAGTCTCTGTGCAAATTAAGAAGTGTGTTCAATAAGTCCAGTTCAGAGTTTTGAATATGCGCAGAATATGCAAGCATGTGTCAGAGGTGAAAGGAAATGAACAACAACCGTCCGAGGTGCTGTAGCACTGATATTGCATGTTTATGGTCTTATTTTGTATTGCGGTATGCATTTATTACAAACGTAAAGTAATTCTGGATAATGGACAAACAAATTTAGATTAATTACTATTGATTTATCCACACAAAAGTTGTTATTTACTGATGTACTTAGTCTCCAGTACTCAATAGTTATCAAAATATTAATAGTTTATATGAATAAAGGGAACGTTCCGCTATTTATCTCGTCTTTGATGCATCAACTGATCTGTAAGGAAATTCAAGCAAACTTTGCTGTTGCGTATTATATTTTTAAGTCATACCATTGAGTTATGTCCCCTTGCATTGATATTACAAAGCAAACAACAATACGACCATATTCAGGTAGTCTATCGAGGGATTGCAGTGGATATTTGTCTACCATAAAGCGGTGGAAAGTTTTTTGGAAGTACAAACATGATTTTATGTATATAAAGTGAATGTATTTTGAAGTTGTAGCTAAGGATTTGTCAGAAATCATTACCACCGGTAGTCTTACTTGTTTCAGTTAATAATGAGCAACTTTTATTTTTCAAAATTATATTTATTTCATGTCTCGAATCATTTGACACTTTGTTCGGTCACTGACGTATTTGAGAAGGAAATACTTTCGAATAGTTGTGGAAAAAATTAAATCAAATTTTCATTATTATGTGACAGGGTGCTCTGGATTTGAAGAACAAGAAGTCGAGAGATGCCATGGTTAATATCAAGAACGTCTTCATGCTGAACATTGACGGCTACATGGACCAAGACACTATGGCACAGGTAGGCTTGGTGGCAGGTGTTTCTCCCCTATTCATTGTGCCCCCTGTCATTTCACCCCCACTGGTGCATTTTCATCCCTATCTAATCGTGAGATGTGTGTTTTCACCCCTACAGATTTTTCGGGGAGGGGGTACATTTTGAGAAAAACACAAGATATAATTAAGACACTTTCAGAACGTTTGCATTTTTTTCATCTTGCATCTGATATGACTAATTTTCTATGATGTAGCATGTCAACAGATGGAAATGTTTTGTAGATACTTCATCGTGGTCACTCGCGGATCCCTGTGTATGAAGGTTCTCGCTCCAACATCGTGTCCCTCCTGTTGATGAAGACTCTCATTCAACTCGACCCCGACGATGCCGTTCCCCTCCAACAACTCATGCAGGACCCGCATTACTGCCGCAAAATCATATTCATCGACGACGATATGCCGCTCTATGATCTCTTGAACCTCTTCCAGACTGGAAAAGGTTATTTCTTTTTTATTTTAGGATTGACTGCAATTTTTTTAATCACACTATGCACACTGTACACTTACTGAATATGACAACAAAAACTGAATAGTTCTATTGAGTGTTTAATCTCATGTTGCTTTTTTTCTTTCATCAGTAACCATGCTAACATATAACATGCAGTGTAAATATTTTTTCAATGGGAATTTGTCGCAAATGGGTGAGAAATTCCTGCAGGGATGTTGACCTCCTAATCACACAATCACTCGCTCAAATGGGAATGTGGCCGATTTGTCTATAAAGATAATTTCAGAGAACATTTTATCTCTGTTTATGGTATAATTTCTACTTTTGGTTATTTCATATGTGTGAGATAATCCTGCAGCAATGAAAAGGAAGAATTAAATTCAATTCTTAACTTTTGTGTGGTATTTTTTCATAAGTGATGATTATATTCCTTGTATGTATCCAGGTCACCTAGCCATCGTGAGGAGGTCCATTAAGAGGGGTCAACCCGATGGAGTGGAGGAGGAAACTGATGATGTCAGTGCGCCTTTAATACAGGATTCTTCTCATCCTTCAGAGCCAGATGAAGAGGTAAATCTCTGTTTTGCTTTAAAGATACGGCTGATAGTTCAGTGGTAGACTATCTGACTTCAGAGCCAAATATCCTGGGATAACTAATTTATCTCCCCTTTGTTTCAGATCCTCGGCATCATCACCATGGAGGATGTCCTAGAGGAGCTGCTTCAGGAAGAGATAATGGACGAGATTGACGTCCGCAACGACATCTGCCGCCGCATCCAGGTCGCCCGCGCCAAACTGGTCCGCAACAAGGTACGTATCAACTCGGGGCAGATAAAAATCATAATTTATTACATAATTAATAATGTGATTGTGGTTTCAGTGTTGAAAAGGGGTGGTATTAAAGATGTAGTTGCTATGAAAGATTTTGGAGCTATACGCCCCGGAAGCCCGGCATCAAAGTTCACGATAGTTACCATTCTGGCACGATATTGATATGTTGAGCTGTCTGTACCCTGGCAATGCAGATATCCTTGGTCCATCAGTAACAGAAGGTTTACTGCAACATTCAGCGCTACAGATATTACGACTTTCCTCCTGCACTAAACTGACAAGCTGTGATATAAGTGAAATAATCTTCAAAGTGGATCTAAGCCCCAACTCGAATACAAATATAAATAATCTATGATGGGCAGGTGTGCTGATATTGTACCGTGAGTAATACTCATTTCAGTCTCGCCCACTTCATTTCAGTCTCACTCGCCTCAGTCCAACCAACAAACAAGTTTGCCTCAGGATGATTGTTACGCCGTTGCCATAGCAGCAGGAGGGGAGGATGAGGCTCTGCTTGGTAACAATGAAGTCCTCACATAGTTTCCGTAACCAGTCGAATTTGAAAATGACACAAAGACAATTATTTTATTTTATTTTTTGTGTGTGTGTGTGTGTGAAATGACATCCAATACAATATTGCAGTCTTAGTAGCTGTATCGTTGAAATGTAGACAGGTCTATTTATGTGTATGAATTCCATTTATGGAACCATACATTGTTTTATGTTATTATCAGCTCATATGAACAATTGTTTCAGCTCACACGCATCTCTGATGCTACTGTTTCAAAACTTGCCTAAAATTATCCTTGTACAATAGTCCCATGAGCAAATTAATATGAAGGAAAAATGTGTATATAAAATGACTATGCATATAGTGTACAGTTTTTATTCTTGATTATTTTATTAAAATCATAATACTAGTATGCTGCCTGTATACAAAATGTAAAAAGATTATCATTCCTAGGCATGGCAATATTCCGCAGATCCACGGAAATCAAACTAATTTATTTGTCATGGCCACGGCTTGCAGCTCCCAGACCCCGGGCTTGTTTTCCACTCAAGTCGTCGCGTATGGTTGAAAAATTCAGGCAGTGACGGAAAACATTAATTCACTGTTGAAATCATAATTTCTGATTTAGCTATGCAAATTGTGGTATGCAAGGTGTGTATGCATCTTGTAAAATTATCATTCCTGTTATATCAAAGTGTATGTACATAGTGTACAGTTGTCATTGCAGGGTAGTTTGTACAAATATTGTGTTATTTTGTACATTTATCATTCTTTGTTATCAGTACAAATTTTTGTATGTTATGTCTATATTCATAATGTATTATTATCATTCTTGCTTTATCTCAAATTATCTATAAAGTAACATCGTTGTGCTATCTGATATATTCTGTCTATCTATCTGTCTATCTGTCTATATTCATATTGTAATGTATCAGGATAGAAGTTCCCACTCGCCTGGCGGCCCAATCCATTTCTCCTAATGCTAAAGGTATCCTACGGGCTAGTAAAAATTTCATGTTTTTGTTATGTATATCATTATTTGGGCGAGTATGTTGTAAAGTTAAGTTCTAACCCTGTTGTATTATTATCATTCTTGCTTTATCTCAAATAATCTGTACACATTAATGTCATTGTGATATCCGATGTGTATATTCATATTGTATTATTATCATTCTTGCTTTACTCAAATTATATGTACAAATAATATTTTCAGATGTCTATTTCATATTGCCTTATCAAATTATCTGTAGAAATGATGGTATACTCTATTAATTATACCAACTATGACTTGTTGGGTTTACCATAACAAAATACTATTACAGGTTTCCCTCCTACCATGACCAGAACACTGTGATATCAATGAAAAATGTTTTAATGCCATTAACCCTCTCCATGCAGAAGGCAATGTGAGATGCCCTAATGGTTTGTATCTGTGCCTAATCCAGCATGGAGAGGGTTAAACAAACTTGCTCACTAAAATGTACGGAATCTCAAACAAAATTGTCTCTTTTTCCCATGAATTGGAAGTGTGTTGATATCAATGTATTATCTTACATTATTTGTAATCTGTTAGTACCATAGTACATTTAATATATACATATACATATACCCTGAGTTGGTCAGAAACATATTGTACATGTAAATGGATGCTTGTTAAAGAATATTGTTATTTTCATATTGGCTGATATTTAATGATATATGAATCTATGAATCAATCTCATGGCCCTACTGTTCACTCCAGTTCGTATTTAATAACCAGTTAATAAATGGGGAGGGTGAGGGGGGAATGACTCTCAAATCTTGTCTATTTAACAAGCCATGATATAAGTGCAAGAATCTTGAAAGCAGCTATTTAAAAAAAATGAACATTTATTTATTGTATTATTTTTTTTCAATAAATTATAACTGTAATTTAAGCATTGACACATTAGTACCAAATGTACATTTGGGGCAGGTGGTAGAACATTTGCACTTCGTAGCTAAAGGTCCGGGTTCAAATCCTATCCCTAGCCTGCGTTTCACGAAAGGGGCGTATATTTACGCCGGACATGTACTCCGTGCTTTACGTCCTGATATATATCCGGCATAAATGTACACCCCTTTCGTGAAACGCACGCCAGGAGCCCATCATCAATTTTCGCAAGAGTTACAATTCTGTGACTGTAATGCAGTTATCATCCTTGGTCTTGTCAATGCCAGCCAGAGCTCGCAGATTTACTGCAACATTCAGCACTACGGATGTTGCTGGTTTCCTCCTGCACTAAACTGACAAGCCGTGATGTAAGTGAAATAATCTTGAAAAACGTACAAAAGTACAACTGCCTTAGTTGTACTAGAAAAGATAACTAAACTACTTCATCAATGTTTTCTAATAATGTAGATCCATGTGTTCAATTACTTTCAATTTTAGTATTACCATAGCTTTTTACTTGCCTAGCATTTTCGAATGCTAATTTGGAAGTTATCTTCTCACAATATATGGTAAAATTAGAAGGAATGCCGGTATATTTTGGCATATGCCTAACTTAATGTGTATTATTTATTGGAATAAATAATTTGTTTAATGTATACCGTTTAGAACTTTGACATTTGATGGTTACTTGCTACTGTTAAAACAGGTACATTTGTATGAAGTGACAGGTAAGCATGTTTTGTGTTGTTGAAACGTAGGTTGTTCTTGGAAAACGTTTATTAGTGTTTATTATGTCAACCGTTCAACAATTTAACCATTAAATACACTATTCCACTATAACCACCTCAGCTCTAAGACAGTTTTTGACGTTACTAATGCATTGATCAAATCTATAAAAAAAAATCAAGAACGCTATTGGAAAATTGATCAAAGTAATATGCCTTACTAAAATCATCCTCAAAATAGTATTATTTAAAGTGAATATAAATAATAAAAAGTGATGTCATATTCAGTGTTCCTTCAAATGTTACCTTCAGTATATTTAGTCTATTACTAGTATAGGCTACTCCTTGTTAATTCTATGTTATAAGCTGTATGTGATATTAATATGCCAAATGTTTTGCAAACCTAATCAAATGCAAAGAAGTTTGAGACTGAGCATATAACAAAGGTGCAGCACACTGAAATCAATGAATATATCAGTTTTGCATGGAATTTTGTGATACATAACAATGTGTTTTATTTTATTAACAAAATCACCTAAACATATTGAGCTTGAGCATGAAATACAGAACTAAAAATAGTTCTGTAATATCGGGGCCTGGCTTGCCTTTTAAATAAAGGATCGTATAAAAAGCAGTTTTGCCAACATTTGGCATTAATCAAGTGTTGTGTCATTTCCTGCTATAGTAACAGTATGACAATTGCTATGATTCATGTCCAGACTAACTTAATAATACCCATTCATGAAACCCACGACTGGCCCTAAGATTACGAAACAATTTGAGTATTATTTCACGCAGTCAAGGTCTTTTTTCTGTATGGGGATGTGTGAAATGTTTGGGTGTTTTTTTAATAGTTCATAACCTTGTAACCAGTAGTATAGATAGCTGGTGTATAATTTACTATCTATCTATTCTATGTTATTCTATTCTATTATATCTGTTTATATAACTTGAAACGGACAATTTATGTTGATTAGCATATACCGTAATTGATTCTTTGAGCTTGTGCATGTAAAGTAAAATATTGCTGTTTATTATAATTGTTAATATGTTATATACTTTTGTGTTGTTTCTTTCTATGGCAACAACCAACTGTTAATACAAGAATAATAATATGTTTGTGATATAGTTTTGTATGTACATGTATATTGTGTTTACAGAATGTTTATAGTATGCAAATATATACCCAATTCTTCAATTTGATGTGTTTGTCATTCAAGTCCTAGAAACCAAGAGTAGCTCTTGATAAAGAAAGCAGTTGTCTGTCCATGCACTTTGAGAACAATTATTACAACCATAATAGAATTCTAGAAAGATGTGTGTTCTACCCTTCTGCTGCAATAAGTAATGTGTAAAGGCTCATCTACACTATCAACAGTTTGACAACATTTCGGCAACATTTCACCAACATTTGTAATCCGACATTGTGTGTCCCAAATGTTTCCCAAATGTTGATAGTGTAGACGGGCAAAAGGTTAGGCAACATGTATCCCAAGATGTTGCCGAGATTGACCAATACGAAGTCAGCTTTACATCAGCCCTGAAGCATAGGAGTGGGAGAGCTGTTCTTGTCTGTAGATCAAATCATGCTTCTATTTATAAACTTAGTTATATTTCTAAATGTCCTTAGCCTTTCTTTTGTTGTGCTTTACTGCTTACAAAGTGATTTTTTTCCCTTCCGTTTATAGCCCAAAATGTTGCATAAGTGCAAAAGTCATTTCGCCTAGGACTGGCACAATTTAGTCAAATACATAGATTTCATGAAGTTTTCCTCCAAAATCATACTTTTCCGCTCTTTTTTAAACAACATTTCGACAACATCTCGCCGACATGTATCCCAGCATGTTGCCGAGATTGTTGGTATTGTTTAGTTTAAACATATTTAGGATTGGGTACAAGCTATGCCAACTTAGGGAAAAAAAACGCTCCTGAAAATGTACATCATGTACATTTCTATAACATAATATAACATGAAAGATAGAATAGTATGTACAAAAGGAGAAGAGAAATATGGATGAAATGAAATGGTATTTACGTATGCACATAAAACTGTATTTATTGATTACAAGGAATTATTATTTTTAAATATTTATGTAAAATTACAGTCAATTGTGTATACTATAGTAGGATTAATTTAAATAGAGCCCCTGTTTTTTTCAATTTATAAATTATACATGTGTTTGAGCCGATTTGCTTTAGGGTTTCGTGAAAACGAATCCAAACCCCAGTATATTCTTGTTATGTACCATCTACAGCATGGCAAATGGCGCTTTAGCAGTGGTTTTAACATTTCCATTATATAACTTTCAGTGTTGGTGTTATGTTTCTACGTCACAAATCTAATTAGCATTTACCCACATGCCTCTGTGAACTAGCAAGATTTCGACCGGGTCACTATACTCTCTATCAAGGTTTCAAGGCATTTCATGCCACTTATTGGCAAAATGTTAGGAACATTTTGCTGTACTATATTGTACACAGTGTCTAAAATCACGTGTTGGAAAATGGTTTCAAATAATATATATTAAATACGTCGTATTGCATTGATTATGAATATTGTAGAAACAAATTTACAAATTTGAATTTTCATCATATTTTCATCATACCTAAAATATGAACGTTTTCCTGGATATATTTCTTAATCTGTACATCGACTTCATTATGATTACTATAGCATGTATAGTTATAGTGTGACCTTATGGTATATTCAAAGTGATCTGCGACACTTCGGTTATAGCGCGCGACGGCAGAAAACAGGGTGAAAATGGGTATTTTTATGCCACTGGCAGGACTTAGTATCGCCCCCATAAAACAGGACGCGGTGCGTAATCTTCTGGTGAAATAATTTAATTTTAAATTGGTAATTACTAATATATAAACCATACCTAATGCATGCCTGGAAGTTTAATCACGTATTATAAAAACACACCGTTTGTTTTATCTAGGCTAATGAAGTATTTTTGACATTTTGAAACGCTCTCAATGACATACTAAGAAAGCGATGTTTTTGTACATCGTGTAGAAAATATAAAATCTGTAGATATTGAGGAAAATTATGTTACGCCATAACTAAATGAAAGGGCACTATGACTGACGAACAATTCGATAATTATTTAAAGAAAACATTGTTTTCTTAAAATATACCATGATCATGCAATCATTAGGCGATTTTAATGTAGCTAAATGAATGCCACATATTCAGAGAATTCGCCGAAGATAGTACTGACATAACACAGTCGCTATTAGGCCCTATACTAATAGCGACTGTATTATGCCTCGGCAGACCTTTTAGCATAGTATAT
>JAUTBV010114145.1:0-13893 GCA_032361325.1 Lepetodrilus fucensis
GGTCATGGCCGTTCGCGACCGGGTGTTGCGGCGTCGACTGGCGGCCTCCACCCTGGTGATCGTTCCGGAGTTGGCTCAACCAGCCTGGAAAATGGAAATTGCCATCGTGGCGGCGAGTACCTGAGGCGAACTAGGCGCTGACGCTGACGTTGGTTAGTTCCTTCTTCCAAGCCATAAGGGCCAGGGTCATTTCGGTGGAGAGCTCGGCATAGTCGGAGCCTCGGGATATGAGTTCTCGGGCCTCTGCCTGGTGGCCAGTGGTGGCTTCATTCAGGATATTGGCGGCGATCTTGTGGAAGGCGGTGTGCATTTCCACGATGCTCCGGTAGTGATCGTTGGCCTTCTCATCCGCGCTCATACCCTGGTACAGCCACTGACCGAACTCACACCGGTTGTCGTGCTTCACGTTCTCGGGATCGAACTCGCTCGTACCCTTGCCAATGGCATCGATCAGGCGAAACTTCCACTGCCCGTGGGCTCCAATCGCCTTGGTGATCTGATCTTCGACTGACATTCGCACTCCCTTTCGCGACGGGTGGCGTTCGCGTTATCGAGAGTTTCGACGATCAGAGACCCGTTATTAGGACAGTATGGGTAACACCGGGTAGTCGTCGTGGAGAACCTCGACCGGGTCAACACCAAGCCAATCCTGCAGAACGGTGGCGTAGAGGGAGCGATGGTTCACCGTCCAACGTAAGTTGCCATCATCGTCCAGATCGTCGAGGTCTTGAGGTTCGCCGTAGCGGCCGCCAGCCACGTTGGCCCCCATGAGGAAGTGGCTGGACCCGGCTCCGTGGTCAGTGCCTCCGTCGTTGTCTTCTACCCGGCGTCCGAATTCTGAAGTTGTCATCACTACGGCTCGATCCGTCATTCCCGCAGCGGCCAAGGTTTCGTTGAAGGCAACCATGCCCCCGTTTAGATCCACCATCATCTGGTCATGGGAATCCTTCTGGTTCTCGTGGGTATCAAAGTCGGTATTGCCGTGCACCACGATGACCTTGGGATTTAGGCCTGAGGCAATCAGATGGGCTGCAATTCGGAGCTGGCCGATCATGGTTTCTGCCTCGTCTTCGGGTACCAAGCCATCTTCGATTTCCTTGGTCAGGGGCTCCAGCCGTAGGGCAAGCTCCTGTTGAGATTGAACCGTTGATTGGATGGAACGCTCCAAGGTTGACAGGTCGGCAACGTCGACGCCTCGGGGTGCGAAGGAGGCCCAGTTGTCCAGGAATGCCGGTTCATCGCTGACCCACCAGGGCAGGTCAGCACCGATGCTGTTGGCGCTGGTGATGTTGACGGAGAACGAGGCGTCTCCGGCCAGCGCGGGGTTGGGGCCGGGTCCAATGGAAATTCCGGCCAGGAGTTCGTCGTAGCCAACGGTGCCGTCCAGGTAACGGCCAAGCCAGCCGGTACGGACGGCCTCGTCGGTTCCATCCCACCAGCGCTGCATCTGGACAAAGTGGGACAGATCGGCATCGGGGGTCCCGACCCCTTCGACGATGGCCATGGTGCCCTGTTCATACATTCTACTGAACTCTCCGAGGGCGGGATGGAGACCGATCTCTCCATCTAGATCTAGAGGGTCTTCGATAGCCAACGTTGGTCGCAGGTCGTAGTAGCGTCCATTGGCGTGGGGGATGACGGTCGAAAGAGAGTCGTTCCCTCCGGCGAGTTCTACCACCACCAGTGTCCTGTGTTGCACTCCGGGGGCGGAGCCAGCGAGGGAGGTAGTCGTCGTTGGTTTCAAACCGGTGGTTGTTGTCGGCCCGGTGGCGGAGGAGCCGGTGAGACTAGGTCCGGAGCAGGCGGCGGTAAAGGCAACCGAGCCGAGCCCGACCAAGAACTGTCGGCGACCCAGTGGATTGAGGCGAGTGGTGTTGGGGTTTGGGAAACTCATGTCAACAAGAACTCCGGTGATCCATAGACCAGGGCCAAGCCTTGATCGTCGGGGGCTGAGGAAACAACTTCGAGCGAATGCTCCGACACATCGAATAATCCGAGTCGGGCAAAGTGTTCTTCTGCACTCAGGATGGGTGGGTCGTCAGAGACCAGTCCCAAGAAGACAAACGAACTGGACAAGGTTCCTGGTCCAAGCAGTTCCGGGCCCCTCTTGTAGCCCGCTGGATTGGGAGCCTGGAAGGGTCCGTACCCGGCCTGGCTTGACGCCCAGCTGTAGTCCCACATGTCCCAGTCCTCCTCGGGAGGGTGGGACTGCTTGATGGTAATGAGCTTCTCTAACGGAGTTCGGACCTTGGATCGAACGGCCTCAGGGCTTGTGAAGACGGGATCGTCCACGATGGCCTTGACCAGGGGCATGATCTCGTAGTCGGAAGCGAACAGCTCACCGAGACGATTGGTGGTGTCCTCGGTCGGCTCAAGGCCGACCAGTTCCCGATAGAGCTTGGCGGCGATGAAGCGACCGGTCGCCGGGTGCTCCAGCATGATGTCTAAGGCCTCATCCATGGTGAACACGCCGGTCTGGCCTAGCAAGGTACGTGGCTCCTGGTCGTACTCGTCGTCGAAGAACATGGGGCCCCACCCTTCGACACTTTCGTCCTCAAATCCTTCGGCGATGTCGTCGGTTGGAAAGTTAGGACGGTTCCCCGTGCAGCAGCGGGCGGCCGCCACCACGTCGTCTTGGCTGTAGTTTCCAACGCCGAGGGTGTAAAGCTCCAGGACCTCCCGACCAAAGTTCTCGTTCAGATCCCAGGCACTGTTGCTCTCGCCGTCGAGGTAGACCAGCATGGCCGAACTGTGGGATACGTGGCGGAGCAGATCGCGGAAGTTGCCGGTGGCGTTGTTGCGCAGGCCTTCGAGATGTCGCCAGACCATCCATCCGACATCGGCCTTGTCGGCGGTCATGGAGAAATGATCGTGCCAGAACCAACTCAGCCTCTCTTGGATTGGCGAGTTTGCCCTGGTCATTTGCTTCAGCCACCACGTAGTCACGGCAGGAACCGGGGCGTAGTCGTCCTCGTAGGCTGTTTGCCAGCTGCGGGGAATCGCAATATCGGGTGGAGGCGCGGCTACCGCCGGAACAAGGCAGCGATCGATGGCCTCCTGGACACTGTTGACCTCGGCAATGAGGTCAATATTGGCGCCCATCCCCAGTCGACGAACAACATGGGAGATCAGCTCGGCCTCACCTGCTGATGATGTCGTGGCGTCCCGGGACTTTCTATTCAGGAAGGCTGATAGTGCGGTCATGTTCGGGAACCTACATGAACCCACATGAAGGAAGTCTGAAGGTTGCGGCCAGCAAGAGCGGAAGGGCCAATTGGACTATGTCGCGGCGGCGAATTCCTTGCGCCACGCCATGAGAGCCAGAGTCAACTCAACCGAGAGCTTGCCGTACTCAGAATCCCGGGTGATCATCTTTGCCGCCTTGGACTGATTGCCCGTGGTGGCTTCTCGAAGGATCTCAGAAGCCAGGCGGTGAAAGTTGGCGTGCATACTAAGAGCGTCCTTGAAGTAATCGTCGACCTTGTGAGCGGAGTCCAGGTCGTGGTGAAGCCACTGGCCAAACTCACAGCGGTTGTCTGGACGTACCTCGTCGGGATCAAAGTCGGACCTGCCGGTCGCCACGGCATCAGCCAGTCGGGATTTCCAAAGCCCGTGACTGCCAATGGCGCTGGTAATCGTTTCTTCGTGTGACATGGTGAGTCCCGGAGTGCGCTTCGACGACGATTTCTTGCACTGTGTTCACAAAGACTCGGCCGCAATGGCCATTCCATAAGGTTCCGCTAGGCGTCGGTCAGCAATGCCTCGGCTGTCTTGTCGTCGAGGACCAGTTCGGAAATGTGGCCGGCCCGCAATGAGGTTTTGATGGCGGGAATGCGCTCAAGGCCAGCGGCCACCCCGATTACCCGTTTGGCCGAACGGACATCGTTCAGCCGGAGGCCGACTGGTTCGAACTCCGGGATAGTCACCTCGTTTCCTTCGCTGTCATAGAAGTTGGCCAGGATGTCGCCAACGGCACCACGGTCAAGGATTGTCTGCATCGCCTCTGGAGTGAGCATTCCCTTGGCAACCAGGGGATTGGAGAGTTCCGCCTGGCCGATACTGGCAAAGATGATGTCGGCGTTGCGGGCTCGGTCCAGTACTCGGGCCACGGCCACATTGCTTACCAACGCCCGGGTGACCTCACGTCCGACCGAATAGAGGGGGGCGGGAACCCACTCGACCTCTGCCCCAAACTTGGAGCCGATTTCTTGTACTACAGACACCGATGGGGCGGAGTCACTGGACAAGGAGTGACCGATGGCTCCGACGATGGAGACCCGGCGGGTCTTGCGAGGTTGAATGAAGGGGAGCATGGCGGCCAAGGTTCTTCCCCATCCCATGGCGATGGTGATGTCGTCTTGAAGGACCAGCGTTTCGAGTGTCCGGGCCGCGGCACGGCCAGCCGCCTGCCGCTGGTCATCACCGTCATTGGAAATGCCAACGACCGCCGACACTCCGTAGCGCTCGGAAAGAGCGTTTTCGAGACGGAGGGCTTCAGGCAGGGGTTCGGTAATGACAACTCGGACGATCCCGAGCCGTTCTGCTTCGGCGAGGGCGCGGCTGACGGTGGAGCGGGAGATACCAAATCGTTCGGCGATCTGCTCCTGAGTCAGATGCTCGTCATGGTAGAGCCAGGCGCAACGCAGGATGAGTTCGTGTCGATCGCCCGATCCGTTTGCCACTAGAGAATTCTACAACCTTCCTTGCGCGGAGCCTTATGGTTCGTTAGGGTACAGCACAGACGTGCAACTCGTGCACAATTGTGCACAAAGGAGGAGGATGGCATGCGAAATTGGAAATTTGGATCGATACTCATGGCTCTGGCGCTCGCGGCAGCAGCGTGTGGAGGTTCTGACGCCTCATCGGGCGACACGAGCTCGGACACCACAGCGGGCGGAGGTGAGGCAGCTAGCAACATGCCAGCCCCGTTCGATGAAGGACCAGTCAAGATCGCCATTGTTCAAAACAGTGGCGCCGGTGACTACTTCCAGCAATGGACCGCTGGAGCGAACCTGCAGGCCGATCTGATTGGATTTGACGTTCAAATCTTTGATGCTCAGGCTGACAACGCCAAGCAGGCAACCGACATGGAGACCGCCATTGGCCTTGGAGTGGCCGGGATCATTGTTGATCACGGTCAAACCGACACCATGTGTCCACTCATCAATGATGCACTCGAAAAGGGAATCAAGGTCGTCATCTACGATATTGCCATTGCCGAATGCGCACCCGATGCCATCGAAACCTCGCAGAGCGACGCAGACCTTGCCACTCTGGTTCTGGGCCAGATGGCCGAGGACATCGGCGCCGATCAGATGGTTGGCTACGTGAACGTGCTTGGTATCGCCCCGCTGGACCGTCGCCACGTAATCTGGGACGAGATGGTTGCTTCCAATAACTGGTCACAGGAATTCTTCGTCGGAGAGTTCACCAACTCGGTTGCCACCGACAATGCTCGACTCGTTGATGCTGCGCTTCGTGCCAACACCGAGGTCTCTGCCATCTTTGCTCCCTACGACGAGTTCACCAAGGGAACGGTCTCTGCCATCGAGCAGAGCAACCTTCAAGATTCCATCAAGGCCTACGGCATTGATATTTCCAACGCTGACATTGAGGTCATGACCAAGGAAGGCAGCCCCTGGGTTGCCACCGCTACCACCGATCCCAATGCGATCGGTGCCGGCGTGGTTCGGACCATGGCTTTGGAACTTGCCGGTCAGCACGCTGAACGCTCAGTACAGTTCCCCGGCGTCTTGGTAACTCAAGACTTCCTTCGGGACAACACCATCACCAATATGGACGAGCTGCGGATTGCCTTGCCAGCTCTGAACCTCACCGATACCAGCTCTGCTGACTGGATCCCGGCCCTAGAGTTCAAGTAGAGCCGACCGACCGGAAATTTGGACCCTGCCATGTCTGCGATGTTTGAGCTGCGCGACCTTACGAAGTCGTTCGGTACTAACCAGGTGCTTCGCGGAGTCAACCTTGACTTCGAACCCGGAAAAGTTACTGCTCTTCTGGGAGCAAATGGAGCCGGCAAGTCAACGGTAATCAAGGTCCTTTCCGGAGTTCACCCCGACTATGGGGGCACCATCTCTTTGGATGGTGTCCCCGTAGAAATCAACTCGCCCGGTGACGCCCGGCGGATGGGGATCGAAGCAGTTCACCAGAAAATTAGTGATGGCATCATTCCCGGCTTGAGCGTGGCCGCCAACCTTCTCTTTGATGAGATCGTTACCAGTGAAACCTCGCCCTTCGCCTCTTCTCGATCACTACTCCCCAAAGCCAAAGAGATGGCATCGGTTCTTGATCTGGGTTGGAGCGATACCCAACTCAAGCGCGATGTCGATGATCTCCTACTGGCTGATCAACAGCTCCTGTTGTTGGCTCGTGCATTGGTACGTAACCCCCGTCTACTCATCCTGGACGAGCCAACATCAGCCCTTTCGAAATCCGAGGCCAATCGCCTCTTTGACGTGATCGAACAGCTTACCGATCAGGGGGTTGGCGTCTTCTACGTGTCGCATCGCTTGGGTGAGATCGATCGTGTTGCCGACGAACTGGTTGTTCTTCGGGATGGTCAGATTCGAGGTCGCTACGAGCCGCCCTTCGATTGGTCCTCCGCCCTCGATGACATGCTGGGCCAAACTCGGGCGGAAACCGATCAACGAGACGACGAACTCCAGGGGACCGACAACGTTCTGGATATCCGGGGAGTCAAGCTCCTACCGAAGGCCGATCCGATTGACGTGACCTTTCGGGCCGGTGAGGTGACGGGAGTCTTTGGTCTGCTTGGTGCAGGTAAGACCGAGTTGGCGAGCGGAATCTTTGGCGCAACCCCGTTCAAGGACGGATCGATGACCCTAGCCGACGAGGACTACGCTCCCCGATCACCGTCGGCGGCGATCAAACGGGAGGTCTTCATGGTTCCCGAGGATCGGGTAGCCGGGACCATCGTCGGGGACTGGTCCATTGCCCGAACCGTGACCCTCCCGTTCCTTCCCTCGGTCTCTTCGGCTGGCGTAATGAATAGTAAAGCTGAGATTGTCGTTGGTGACGAGGTAATTGAGCAGTTCAGTGTCGTTGCCAACTCTGCTGAGGATCCGGTCATCTCGCTGTCTGGTGGAAACCAACAGAAGGTTGTAGTGGGACGGTGGCTCAAGGAACAACCCGTCGTGATGATCCTGGATGAGCCGTTCCAAGGCGTAGACATTGGCGCCAGGCACGACCTCGTTCAACGTGTCCGCCAGGTAGCCCAGGACGGATCATCGGTGATCCTAATGAGTAGTGACCTAGAAGAGATCATGCAGGCCGCCGACCGCGTGCTTGTCCTTGTAGATGGCGAAATCAAACACGACGCCTACCTTTCGCAAACGAGTCGAGAAGAGATTCTCGACTCCCTTGTTACCAGTTGATTGGAAAAGAAGTTGTCAACCAACACCTCCGCTGAAACCGCCAAGAAGCCCTCGGACCTCCTGTTGGAGGGGGCCCCCAAGCTCTCGGCCCGGGACCTTGCCGTCCGCTACGGCTTCATTGTCGTCACCATCTTGTTCTTCGCCTTCTTCTACTGGACCGAACCGGCGTTCCGCCTATCGACCACCTTCTTCTCCATGATGAAGTTCACCTCGGTGGTCGCCATCACTGGTCTGGGAATCACCACGGCCATGACGGTCGGCGGGTTGGACCTCTCCGTTGGTTCCACCGCTGGCATGTCTGTGACGATCTCGGCCATGACCATGGTGATCTACGCTCAAAGCGCCCCCATGGCGGTAGGCGCGGTCTTGATTGGGGGACTTCTGATTGGGGCGGTCAATGCCTTCCTGATTGTGGTGCTGAAGATCCCGGACTTATTGGCGACCCTGGCCATGATGTTCAGCGTTCAGGGCCTCAAACTCATACCCGTCGACGGTCAATCGGTGTCTTCGGGGCTTATCCTTCGTGATGGCTCGGTGGCACCGGGCAAGTTCACCGAGGGCTTTCTGAAGCTCGACCGTGGCTTTGTCGGACCGGTTCCCTATCCCGCCATCCTCATGGCAATCCTCACTGTGGTGATCTGGTTCTTCCTCACTCATACCAAGTGGGGACGGATCATGTACGCCATTGGATCCAATCCGGAGGCCGCCCGTCTGGCTGGTGTCCGTGTCGGCCTCTACAAGGCGGCCGCCTATATGATCTCGGGAGTCTTAGCCTCTATTTCTGGTCTAATCCTGGCCTCTCGGATCGGCCAGGGCGACATCAGCGCCGGGGCATCCTTGCTGCTGGACGGCATCGCTGTTGCCCTGATCGGAACTTCGGTCTTGGGAGCAAATCGACCGAATGCTCTTGGAACTGCACTTGGCGCCATCTTGATGGGAATCCTGATCACGGGTACCACCATCCGGGGCTACCCCTTCTACCTACAAGACGTGGTGAAGGGGGCCGTACTTCTTCTTGCCTTGGTCTTCTCCTTCACCCTGTCCCGCAAGAAGCATCGCCATCAGCCAGCGGTACCGATGTAGAACTTGGGCATCACAGCCCCGGACCACTCGGTCGATAACAGGCCGCGAACAACAACAAACTATTCACTTATCTCGTAGAAATCACAGGCGACGAGGCACCTCTCATGGAACTAAACATCGATTCACCCCCCACCCTTGTCTGGAAGGACAATCTGATCGAGATGATCGATCAAACCCTTCTCCCTGCTGAACTAAAGGTGATTAGGGTCTCCACCGTCGACGATGTCGTCGACACCATTTTCCGCCTGGCAGTGCGCGGCGCCCCGGCTATTGGGGCCGCTGGCGCCTACGGGATCGTGGTCGCCCTGGATGAGGGTGCCCCAACTTCGGTCGCCGAAGCGAGGGAGATTCTGGCCAAGGACGGCGACAGAATCGGGAACGCTAGGCCAACGGCAGTGAACCTGTCCTGGGCCGTGGAGCGCGTTCGTGCTGCTGCCTCCCAAGGAAACACGGTGGAGGAGATACGCGCCATTGCTCTGGCTGAAGCCCACGAGGTGTTCAACGAGGACCGGGCGGCCTGTGATGCGATCGGAACCTTTGGATCTGAAGAGTTGGCTGACTACAGCGTCATCATGACTCATTGCAATGCCGGTCGCCTCGCTACCACGGGAATCGGAACTGCTCTGGGTGTGATCTATGGCAAGGCCAGGGCCGGCCAGGAGGTCGAAGTCTATTCATCGGAGACCCGCCCGCTTCTCCAGGGGGCCCGTCTTACCTCGTGGGAGTTGGCCAATGCCGGAATCCCAGTGACGGTGATGCCGGACTCAGCGGCGTCTTCGTTGTTGCGTACTGGCCGAATCCAGGCCATCGTGGTCGGGGCCGACCGGATTGCCGCCAACGGTGATGTTGCCAACAAGATTGGTACCTACACCCATGCCCTGGCGGCCAAGGCGGCAGGTGTTCCCTTCTACGTGGCGGCCCCAACCTCAACTCTTGATGCGCAAACCGCAACGGGGGAAGAGATCGAGATTGAGCAACGCATCCCCGAAGAGATTCGCATGTGTGGCGATCGTCAGACCACACCGGAGGGCATGGCCATCTGGAATCCCGCCTTCGATGTGACTCCGGCCGAACTAGTAACGGCAATCATTACCGAGGTCGGAGTGCTGCGACCCGACTACAACGAATCCATTCGAGAAGCTCTGGCCACTATGTCCCAGAGCACAAACCAGTAACAGAACGCAAACCAGTAATCGCCGCCAAGGCGGAGGAGAAATGATCATGACAAACGGTATGGATTGGGGAATGGCTAGTCGCATGGAGCGGCTGATTCCCGGGGGCAAGCGCTGCTTCTTTTTGGCCGGTGACCACGGCTATTTCCTAGGCCCAACCCACAAGTTGGAGAACCCGGGCAAGACCTTGGCCCCCTTGGCCAAGTACGCCGACGCCATCTTTGTTACCCGCGGGATCCTTCGGGCATCCATCGCTCCCGACATCGGGACCCCCATCATTCTGCGAATCAGCGGCGGTACCAGCGTGGTCGGCAACCTCGAGAACGAGTCCTTGACCGCCTCGGTGGAAGAAGCCGTCCGGCTCGGTGTTGACTCGGTTGGCATCTCGGTCTTTGTCGGTAGCGAGTACGAGCATCAGACCTTGATGAACCTGGCCAACGCCATTAGTGAGTTTGAGAAATACGGTATTCCGGTGATGGCGGTTACTGCCGTTGGCAAGGAGTTGGAGAAGCGGGACGCCCGCTACCTGGCCCTGGCCACTCGCGTTGCCGCCGAGCTTGGAGCCCGAGTGGTCAAGACCTACTACTGCGACGACTTCGACAAGATCACCGAGTCATGCCCAGTTCCCGTGGTCATCGCCGGAGGACCAAAGACCGACGATGATCTTGAGGTTCTGGCCTTCGTGTCTGACGGCATTGCCAAGGGAGCGGTCGGCGTCAACCTGGGCCGCAACATCTGGCAGCATGAGCATCCGGTGGCCATGGCCAAGGCTCTGCGCGCCGTGATCCACGATGATGCCAAGCCAAGTGAGGCCATCGAGATCGTGCGCGAGGCTCAGGCCAAGGCCTAGAAGCGCCCAACAATGGGCAGCCCAGACCATACAGTCCATACCGCGTAAGCGACACTAAGTAGTCAATCAAGAGAAACAGAAAGAGAGAGAGTCGTGGAGTTCCTCGTGGACATTTCGACCAAATTCCCGGCAGGAATGGATCCGGCCGAGATCGCCGAGATCAAAGGGCGGGAGCGGATCCGAGGCGAAGAGCTGATGAGCAACGGTCAGCTCCGGCGTATCTGGCGACATCCAGGTCGCCGATCATCCCTCAGCCTCTACCAAGTGGCCGATGCCAATGAACTCCATGACCTCCTCTCATCTCTACCTCAGTTTCCCTGGATGGACATCAAGGTGACCCCCCTGGCCGATCATCCACTGGATGCATCGGCCCCCTGATAGGGCTCTCGAAACGAGAGCAACGAACACGAGTCAAAGGAAACTCACGATGGCAACAGACTACGAACTGCTCACGGCGGAAACGGTGCCGGACTATGTGTCCAGCATGCCCAACCTGGCCGACAAGGTTGATGCCAGTACCTTGCAGGCACAAGAGGTCGGTGACGGCAATCTGAACCTGGTCTTTGTCGCCCGTGACGCTGCTGGTGGAGGGATCTGCATCAAGCAGTCGCTTCCCTATGTTCGCCTGGTCGGGGAAGCCTGGCCCCTCACCCCGGAGCGAGTGGTAGCCGAGGCCCGAGGCTATGAGGCGGCACGAGAGGCATCTCCGGAGGACATTCCCGTTGTCTTTGGTTACGACGACTCCCGTTATACCCTGGCCATGGAGAACCTTCACGACCTGGTGATCTGGAGGACGGCGCTCAACGAGGGAAAGATGCATCCCGGGGTAGGGGCTCAGATGGGCCGCTTCGTGGCTCGGGTTGCCTTCGGAACCTCCCTGTTCAGTATGGATGCCGGAAAGCTCAAGGAGCGGGTGGCCGAATCCATCAACCCCGAGCTTTGCAAGATCACCGAAGACTTGGTTTTCACCGAGCCCTACGGCGACTACGACAACAACAGTGTGCAACCAGGAGTGTCCTCTGCGGTTGAACAGATCCAATCCGACTCCGAACTGGTAGCCAACGTTGGCATGCTCAAGGCCAAGTTCATGACCAGTGCCCAGATGCTTCTCCACGGCGACCTACACAGCGGCTCGGTCATGGTCACTGTTGATAAGCCGGAGCCCTACGGCAAGGTAATTGATCCCGAGTTCTGCTTCTATGGGCCCGTTGGTTTCGACCTCGGAGCCCTGTTTGGAAACTATCTGGCCGCCAGCGCCCGCGCCGAGGCACTGGATCGGAGCGAGGAATTCCGGGCATGGGTGGCCCAGCTTCCGGTTGAGACCTGGCAGGCGTTCGAGGCCGAGATGTGGAAGCTCTGGCCCAACCGTACCGAGACCCTCCTCACCGATGAGTTCCTGACGCTGTGGTTGGCCGAGGTCCTACAGGATGCTGCCGGGTTCGGAGGCTGCAAGGCCATTCGTCGAATCATTGGTTTGGCCAAGGTGTCTGACATCGAGACCCTGGAGGGTGACGCCCATGTGAAGGCCGCAACGGCGGTACTGCGGGTTGGTGCGCGCTGGATCAAGGAACGGGGCTTGGTGAGTAACAGCGATCAGCTTCTCGCCATTGCTGCCGAGGAATTGGCCCAGATCCGCCAATAGCCATGAAACTTGATCGAGTAATCCATCCCGAACTCCTCTCTGTCCTGGCCGAAGCTGGCCATGGTGACACCATCGTGCTTGCCGATGCTGGCCTCAAGATCCCAGCATCGGCCCGCCGGCTGGATCTTGGTGTTACCTGTGGTGTACCGACCATGCTTCAGGTCTTGGAGGCGGTCCTGTCTGAGCTGGTGGGCGAGGCCGCCATCGTGGCCGATGAATTCGCCGCGTGGAACCCTGAGGTCCACGCCCAAGTCGCCGACGCCCTGCCTGTTGTTGCTGGAACCTCTCCCCATCTTCAGCTGATGACGGATGCAGCGGCGTCGGCCTATATCTACATCAAAACCGGTGAGTGCACTGCCTATTCCAGCGTGGTTTTGGTGGCAGGAGTGAGCTACATGCAATCTGCCCTTGATCTCTATGAATCCATTCATGGGGAGTTGCCACAATGAAACCCTGGCCCGATCGCTCAGCCGCAAGCTCAGCCAACGAGAGCACCGACATGGCAGACCTGATCGCGGTGTCTCACCTTCTTGGGTCCCACCCCAACCTGGTCCTGCACGGTGGCGGAAACACCTCCTACAAGGCCGTGGTGGTTGATGTTCACGGTGACGAGCATGATGCTCTCTACATCAAGGGCAGCGGGGTGGACCTCGCCACCATCGAGCAGGCGGGGTTTGCCGTGGCCGATCTGGCCATGCTTCGCCGACTCCTGGCCCTCACCGAACTGTCGGATTCCGAAATGGTCAATGAACTCCGGCGATCGTTGCTGGATGTTTCGGGTCCGAACCCGTCGTTGGAGACTATTCTCCACGCTTTCCTGCCGCACCGCTTCGTCATCCATACTCATGCCGATGCGTTCTTGGCGATCTCGGACACGGCCAATGGCCATGAGGTCTTAAGCGAGCTTTTTGGCGACTCCGCCATCCAGGTCGGCTATCAACGACCGGGTCTTCCCCTGGCCTTGGCTTGCGTTGAGGCCTGGAATGCCAGTGCTGAGGAAGGTACCGAAGTTCTCTTCCTGCAACACCACGGAGTCTTCACCTTTGGCGACAGTGCCGAAGAGGCCTATCAGCGGATGGTCAAGGTAGTTGGGATTCTCGAAGACCGGATTGCATCGGTCGGGAAAGGCCCCAGTCCAGCGCCAGAGTTACTGGCTCCGGATCCTACGGAGCTCGCTCGCCTTCGGGCCGAGGTCTCCAAGGTCGCCGGGCAACCCATGATCATGACCCGTGTGGTTGATGAAGCGGTGGCCTCCTTCGTGGCCCGTTCCGAGCTAGCCGAACTCACGGGACGGGGCCCGGCCACGCCTGATCATGTGATTCGAACCAAGGCTTCCCCGATGGTCGGTCGCGATGTCGAGGCCTACGCCACCGCGTATCGTTCCTACTTCGAAGCAAATGCTGCCAACTCTCCGGGTGAACTGCTCATGTTGGATCCCGCCCCCCGGGTCGTTCTGGATACAGAGTGGGGCCTGCTTGGTATTGGCGAGGACTATCGAGCGGCCACGATTTCTAGTGACATCTACCGTCAAACCATGGACAGCATTGCTGGTGCCGAGGCCCTGGGCGGTTATGAACCTCTGGGCGCGGAATCCCAGTTTGAAATCGAGTACTGGTCACTGGAACAGGCCAAGCTGAAACTACGTGAGCCCGCCCGCGGATTGACGGGCCAGGTGGCCATCGTGACCGGAGCGGCCTCCAGTATCGGTCGAGCTTGTGCCAAGGCCCTACT
>JAUTBV010114156.1:0-13892 GCA_032361325.1 Lepetodrilus fucensis
AAGTGAATGTACTTTGCAGTTGTAGCTAAGAACTAGTCCAAAACAACCATAAATATCTGTGATATTATGCCTTTAAAGTTACATTGTGTTGCTGCGTTTCATTTTAACTCAACTTTTGAAGTATAATTAAATATCATTCATCATGTATGAGTGAAAGATTCCCACTGTGAGGTAAAGCAATTATTCACTCACTCACACATTTACTTTTATACAGTACAGGGGCCGTATTCTCAAAACTTCTTAGCTAAGAACTTCTTAGTGAGAAAATATCTCTTAAAAGATTAACATAAGCAGAAAAACAGTCAGGCAAATTATTAGTACTTACAAACTTCTTAGGACTTACCAAGTTTCGAGAATACGGGCCCAGGAGAATTACACAATTATAACTATTGATATAAACTATATCCTGTATATTATTTCTGCTGGAAAATGTTACTTATTGAGATCAACAGTTTCAGTGATGTCTGTTCGTGTTCCAGACAGCTGTTTTTCCTGTACGACTCTCTGCCTGAGCCCACACTCAAGGCCGTCAATGGCGTCATCAGCAGCGCCGTCAACCTGTGTGCCGTCGCATACCTCCTGGTGAGACGCCACTTGTCGTCATGTCATGTCATGTCGGGCTGCCATTTTATCTCCAATCTCACTCAAAAAAGTCTTTTAAGTTTGTTAGAACAATGGTTTCAATGGGTATAAATTTACTACACATGGCCCCTGAGATTACCAAACTTTCTTGAGTACGATTTCACATTTACATTGTTCACAAATTCCCATATAAAATTTGACCTTGACCTTGATCATAAAATCATATTCAAGAGGTCTCGGAGCCTGAGGTGATACAGTAGTATGTTACATGACCCGTACTGACCCAATCAAACTCAATCCATTCCAACACCGACCTGACCTGACCCGACACAACGCAACCCGACCCAATCCAGATACTGGATGAGTGCTACTCGAAAAATGTATTGAAAAAATAATTAAGTGTATCATATTTTTCATGAAATTCATCAGGTGCATATCTTGGAGCTTATACCAACAATTGCCATCACATCGCGCTACTGTTTCAGGTTGGCTTCTTCGGCTACATTGCATTCCATGAGAACGATATTGGGGGCGACATCATCACGCTGTTCCCAGACACGTTCTCTGCTGACCTGATCAAGCTGTGCTTTGTCGTGTCCACGGCCGTGACATTTCCCCTCATCATCTACCCCTGCAGAGCCAGCCTCTACACTCTGCTGTTCCACCAGGTAGGCCAGTCATTGCAAGTAGGCCACACATTGCAGGTAGACCAAACATTGCAAGGTAAACATTGCAGGTAGGCCACACATTGCAGGTAGACGTTGCAAGTAGGCCATACATTGCAGGTAGGTGACAACATATTGTAGGTAGACCACACATTGCAAGGTAAACATTGCAGGTAGGCCACACATTGCAGGTAGACATTGCAAGTAGGCCACACATTGCAGGTAGGCCACACATTGCAAGGTAAACATTGCAGGTAGGCCACACATTGCAAGATAAAAATTGTAGGTAGACCACACACTGCAAGGTAAACATTGCAGGTAGACCATACACTGCCTATAAGCCACACATTGCAAGTAAGCATCGCGGGTAAGCCATACATTGTATATAGGTCACACATTGCAGGTAGGTCTCAGACCAGATATTGTAGGTAGACATTGCAGGTAGGCCAGATATTTCAAGTAGACATTATAGGTAGGTGAGCATAGTATAAACTGCAAAGATTACAGGTCATAATATATAAACTGAGATTACTAGTAGTATGGACTGTGAGATTACTGGCCGTATATAAACTGATATGGACTGCAAGATTACTGGTCGTATATAAATTGAGATTACTAGTAGTATGGACTGTGAGATTACTGGTCGTATATATACTGATATTACTAATATTATGGACTGCAAGATTACTGGTCGTATATAAATTGAGATTACTAGTAGTATGAATTGTGAAATTACTGGCCATATATAAACTGATATTACTAGTAGTATGGACTGCAAGATTACTGGTCGTATACAAACTAAGATTACTAGTAGTATGAACTGTGAGATTACGTGGAGGGGAATGTCCGCGTAACTCTCCATTCCTTAAAAATAATGAGCCGAGGCGTCATTATTTTTTAGGAATGGAGAGGTACGCGGACATTCCCCCACTTAAAATACAGCGAATTAAAGTGTATTTAGCAATATTGCATTGTTTTTAGTATGAATTTGTATCCATAGCAATAAAAAAACCAACTGAAATCAATAGTTTTCAAAAATGAAAATGGGAAATTGTAGGTGTCTCACAGGGAGCCTCAATTCTACTCTTGGCCAACTGACATATTGTTCACGTGTACCTCGTGCATTGTCTGATCTTCACGTGGATTGCCATGCATATTTAAGCTTTGCATGAACACTCCGTGCTACACGTGTAATGAATGAGTGCTTCTCACAGTTTCTAAAGACTAGATGAACTTGTGTTTGTTTCTCGTAGCCTGCATAGCTCAGGTGGTAAAGCGTAGGATTTCCAATCAGAAATGTTGAGTTCGATCCTGACTTCTGTCAAGATATTTTATAATATGGATGTGATGGTTGTTTGAAAAGTACAAGTCGAAAACACTATGTACAATAAAGGTGATCAGCTCTCCATTACTTAAGATAATGGAGCGATAGCTGTCCATTCCTGAAAATTAATGGAGCGATATTCAATGGATAAAAAGAGTGACTGTATTTTAATGGTAATGCACCTACTGTAAGCAGAGTGTTGGTGGTTTCAGAAACACAAGCATGAAGACATCCAGGATGAGAACCATATTCCAGAGTTCTACTTTGTGTCCATCACCGTTGGCATCGTCGTCTTCTCCATGGTGGTTGGCATCCTAGTCCCCAACGGTCAGTACGCACGTTGTACCATCATAGAGTCTAGGGCCCCACTCCACAGAACAATTGTAGCGCTTCAAAATTCGTAGCTCTTTTGTAACTGCATGTTAACATGCAGGAGTTATGACTCTTGAAGCGCTACAAGTATCGTTTCACAAAGCTCTCTTTAGATCTACTATGCGACCATAGTGCTGTCATAGCGATCTCATTATACACGGGAATAGTGCATTTATGAGAGCTATGGTCTCATAGTGGATACGTGAGCTTTGTGAAACAATACCCAAGATCCGAGAGTATGATTTCACACTCAACTGAAAGTTTTGTTCACAAATCCCCATATTAAATTTGAATTTGAGCATGAAATCGTACTAAAAACATGTTTGGTTATCTGAGGGATTGGGTATTGTTTCTCGAAGCTCTCGTATCCTCTATGAGACCATAGAGCTCTCGTAAGTGCACGAGCTCTCTTGTAAACAGCACGTGCTGCATTTGCCTTCTACACAGATAAAGCACTGATTTGGAAAGTTCCATTATTCATGCAGGGGGAGCTGCGTTATCATGTGGTTATGAAAATGATAAAACTTTATATATTTATTTGGTTTGTTGGTTTATAAGTCAGTTAAAGTACGAGAATGAGGTCTTGGTGCCCATAGTAAGACTTCGGTTTCAGTGGGTGGAAATGTAATAAGACCTCTGGCTTACTTTTCAACCCACCTCTACCTCGGTCTTACTTCAGGCACCAAGACCTCATTCTCGTACTTTAACCTTTACATAATTTTGTTGATCATGTTAATCATCAAACTATTATAACGTTAAAGTATTCGGACGCAAGCATCCTCATACTTTAACTATAATAGTTCATAGCAAAATTATACTTTAATACAGTATATCAGGGTTAGAACTCAACTTTAAAACATACTCGCCCGAATAATTATATATATAATAAAACATGAAATTTTTACTAGCCAGTAGGATACCTTTAACATTAGGAGAAATGGATCGGGCCGCCGGGCGAGTGGGAACTTCTATTCCTGGTATATACATAGGAGTAGACTGTACTCTATCCCTTATAATAATAATAATAATGTATATAGCGTCTAGGATCAGTGTCTTCTTGTTACAGTGGAGTTCATTCTGGGGATGAACGGCGCCACAATGGGAAGTCTCATATGCTACATTTTCCCCGCGCTGTTCTTCCTGCGAGTTATGGCCCAGAATGCCGATGGGAAAAACATTGCAAAGGTGGGTTAAGATCGGAGCTTGTTCAATCTCGGGATATAAAATATTTATCAGATATTGTCAAATTGGAGAGCTGTAGGTCAATGCATGTGGTTCGAGCCTTGTAATTCCATTTTGGATGTTAAAAGATGGAACTTCTTGTTGTTCCCCTGCTAGACGCTCAGCTTAAAGGCTTGGAGTCAGTTAATAGATGTGTCTGAGTGGGCATCTTGACTACAACAGGATACTCTGTGAGCTGGCACCACCAGCTGGTAAAAATCAGCAAGACATGTGCATACATAGTCCTTGTCAAAGATGTTTCGTGGTGATTTTGTCGATTTTTAATGAAATCATTAAAAAATAAAAATAAATTGCCATAAAACATCTTTGACAAGGGCTAGTGGTTACAAAACATGCCAGCCACGATATGAATGAAATAATCTTGAAAGCGGCTCTAATCCTCAATCCAACCAAACAAATGGTGGTAGCAGTTAAGACGATGCTTAGTATTGTCACAAATGGGCGAGATTCCTGCAGCGACGTTAAAACTCCATAATCACTCACTCATGACTAAGTGTGATACTGCGGTCATTGCATTGTCTTCAGCTGGTGATGGTCCTGGGGATGGGCATCCTATTGTTCAGCACGTTCACCACGCTGTACTCACAAGACAAGGGACACACACATCCCGTGGACCCCAAGGCTGTCCTCGACAAACCGGTGGAACAGCCATTCCTCGACAAGCCCATTAACATGCCACCAGTCGGTAGGTTAACGCTTGTGAACATTCCTATTTGAATTTGGGTCGCAAATTGGTGAAAGGCTCCTGCAGCGACGTTAAACTCCATATTCACTCACTCCTGTAGAATTTAGTTTCAGATCTGGCATTGATTTCTCAATACAATCTTGATTTTGCTCAGTTGAGATTTCTCCAATTGACTTAACTTGAGTAAAAACAAACCTAGCTGATATAGCACAATGAGTCAATGAGAGAAATCTCAGATAAACAAAATCTCAAGTTTGTTACGAGATATCGAGGTTCTGAGATTACTAAAATGCAAGTTAAAAAAGGAAATAAAATTTAAAATTTAAAGAAAAAGGAAATTAAAAATACATGTAATACTTTTGAGTTGACTAGTAAATCATACGCAATAATGTTTGTGTACTCGGGGACAGGCTTTTAAACGTCCTTTTTGGGAGTATTTGTTCCTTAGTTTTACAGAATTCCATGATATAGTGGGTAAATTAAGGGCAGGCGGATATTTTGTAGGGATGGTATCTACAAAATATGGGACTCAGCTTGAGGATGGTGTCATTATTCTTCCAGTATGTTGGCAGGTTCTTGAAGAGTACCTGGAGCCTGTAGACATTTGGAAATTGTTCGTTGTTAAAATAATATAAAGATAAATGTATTCGTTCAAAAAAGGCTACTGGCCCTTTATTAATTTTGTTTAATATACATGTTCCTGTTTCAGACACAGACAGTAAGAATGAGAAGCGTATGGAGCCTCCGGTACCTGACCCACCATTAGAAACTCCTGGAAAGGTTTGTAGAAAGTAGAATGTGGAAGGGTACTACAGTGGTACTACTTATTAATGTACATTTGAACAAAATTCACTGTCAAATAAAATTACCTTACAGCATATATTATATGGAAATGTTTGCAGAGGAAACCTGGGCAGAATGTTACAATGGGGACGGGCAGATACAAATTTATTTATTTTAATTTTTAAAAAACCATTGGCAATATTTGCTTTTAGGATAAATTTTACATTTAATTTTCAACATAAATTTTATTAATTTATTTTCCCCCCTCCTACCCATCATGTGATTTAGTGCTAGTACAGAGAGCCCTTCTGTATGTAACGATCTAACTCTAAAGTAACCTTAACCAAAAACATTTCGTACACAGAAGGAAAAAGAAGTGCCCAAGAACAACAACAGCGCACAGCAACCCAAACCACCGGACAAGGTGGAGGTCGACAAAACCAAGAAATCTGACGAGGTAGCCAGGGAGAAGAAGTCTTTGGACAAGGAAGACAACCCCGGCACGGTGAAGGAAAAAAACGTCAAAGCCGAGGTTGCTACTGCGGGAGTGGTGGAGAAGAAAGAGGCGTTGGTTGAGGCGAAGGCAGAGGTGCTGAAGGAGCGCGAGGAGAAGATCATCAAGAACGAGGAGAAGCAGAAGTTGCTGCTGGACAAACTGGTGGAGCAGCAGGCGGAGCAGAAGCAGCTCATCAACGAGCAGAAGGAGCTGCTGAAGGAACTCAAAGACCACAAAAAGGAGCATCAGGTAGGTTTGTCTGAGAGTGAGCTTGATCAGTTACCATAGGTCGACTAGACTATGATCGAACTACCCATGGTTCCAACTAAAGTGACGTCACAAATCTACCATGGTTCAAGCCACCGCTGGGCTAGGGTTAGTCTGGTTCCAAGATGGCGGCATGTACGTGTTTGTAGTAGGCATGCAGACGACTGGAAATCTACTTAAGCAAGTTCGATCGGACTTGCTAACTAGACATGCGCAGTTCAAATGTCGGTCTCTACCATGGTAGGGTGATCGAACTCCCTCTGAAGGAACTCAAACCACAAAAAGGAGCATCAGATAACTCAATGACCACAAAAAGAGGCATCAGATATGTCTGAAAGAAGTCTCAAAGACCACAAAAACAAAAACAAAAAGGAGCATCAGGTAAGTGTGTGTGAAGGAACTCAGACCACAAAAAGGAGCATCAGGTAAGTTGGAAAGAACTCAAAGACCACAAAAAGGAGCATCATGTAGGGTGCGTTTGATTTGGAGACACTGGTGTCGGGTTAATGCATGCGCAGTTGATGTAACTCTCAGGTTGTAAACAAACGACCAGAACAGATCACGAGTGTTTACTCGACACTAGTGCTGCGACTCGAGGCCTAAACAAACGCACCCTTAGAGACCACAAAAATAAGCATCAAGTAAGTTTGTCTGAAGAAACTCACTGTATGCATGGCAATATCATCTTGAAGACTAACCACTTGTATTATTGTAACGGATACAAAACCAAAAATCTAACAGTGTTTCTTTTTGTTTCAGGATGAAACGGGCATGAAACCGCAAGTAGCAGGTATGAAGAGTTTGGATCAGCAACAAGCTCAGCAACAACCCCTTGGTCAGCAAGCTCAGCAACAACCCCTTGGTCAGCAAGCTCAGCAACAACCAGTTGGTCAGCAAGCTCAGCAACAACCACTTGGTAAGCAAGCTCAGCAACAACCCCTTGGTCAGCAAGCTCAGCAACAACCCCTTGGTCAGCAAGCTCAGCAACAACCCCTTAGTCAGCAACAAGCTCAGAAACAGCCGCCCTTTGGCCAACAAGGTCAGCTACAAGCTGGTCAGCAACAAGCCAATCAGCCTGTTTTTCAGCAACAAGCACAGCAACACGTTCCCCTTGGACAGCAGCAAGGTCAGCAAGAGTTTGCCCAACAGCAGTCCAAGCAACAACACGCCCAGCAGCAGCAACAACAACTGGTTGTCCAGAAGCCTGCCCAAGGGCAGCAAGATGTCCAGCAGTTTCAGGCGAATCCCAACGTGCAGCAACAAGGAGCCAACCAGGACACAGGGGTTAACGCTGGGCAGATGCTGGGCGGGGTGGCAGGCCAGGGGGTCAACAACAACAACAACAACAACAACCCCGGTGGACTGAACCAGGGTGTGGGTGTAGGGAACAATGTCGGGCTCAACAGACAGAAGCGGGGTCTGGAAGAAGCCAACAACATTATGCAGGAAATCCAATCTGTAGGGGACGGACTAAAGAAGAAAGGCATTGCCGATAGGTTGATGTCTGTCAACAAGATCAGCAAGAGATAACGTCTTCACTGAGGATGTGTCTTCCCCAGTTGAGAAGTGAGCATCTGTTTAACCATCTCCATGCTGGAGGCAACCAGAGATGCCCAAAAAGGCAGTGTCTGTGCCTAATCCAGCAGGGAGAGGGTTAAAAGTTTGCAGACAAATATTTTCATGATAAGACTTGTGATGTTGGGAATAGGTTTCATTTCAACGTTGAAGACGATGACGAAGAAACATTTTATGATCTTCGTAATGTCACATCTCTCACTGTTATAAGTGAGATTTTTATTGTAATTTCTCACAAGTGTTTCTTTGATTATTCCATCGTTCTAAAGAGTATAGGTCTTGAACATTTCTATGATGTTTTAATGTTTGTTTTTCCCTAAAAACATCCAGTCCAATGTCAGTAGATTATTTCACTGATTATTTACATTTGCTTTGTTATCCACCAATCCATTGTTCATTGTTGTATTTGTCGTTAGGTCGTTAGGAACAGATTGTTGAGGGCAGGGCAAAATAGATTGATGTTACCTTTGTAAATTATTATCATTATTATTTCTAATACATAATTTATAAGATTTATATTTGCAAGAGCCCATGCTTTTGTGCATCAAATGCCACATTAAACATTAAATTTGGTTGTTTTTCCTCTCGATCATTTCAGTATTGTTTATAAAAATTGAGCCTTTTAACAGTACGGTACATAACATGTGAAATATTGTTATCTCCACACAAAATAAAATAGTTATTCCCCCTCATTAACTAACCAAGGGAAAAGTGCTGATTTATTGATCATGATGAAACCTCATTTTTGAGAAGAGTTTATACTATTCATTGTGTAATCAAACTACCGGTAGTTAGACCCTTGTATAGCAATCAGATATGTTGTGATAATGTGCAATAAGTATTAATGCAAAAAGAAAATCCCATCAAGATTAAATGCATGCTGTACATATAGTACATATAGTCAACAAGATTAATTAAGGGCTGGCAAATAGTGTGTGTGGAAGCTTTCTATCAAATTTTGGAACAAGTCTTGAAGAACTGGAGCCTTTAGAATTAGTCGTCTGGGAATTCTTCGTCGTTTAGAAAATATAGCTATATTTACATACAGAAAGGAAAGTGGCCGTTAATGAATGTTGTTGAGACTATATATACAGTAGACCTCGCATATACCGGCCTCGGATAAACCGAACACTCGCATATAACAGACTGAATCTGAAGTCCCAGGTCTTGTCTAACGCTAATTGTGGCATATGCGTATAACGGAATTTGCATATAACATGAGTCCGTTATATGCGAGGTCTACTGTATATATTAACATACAGGGTAGTTACAGGGTTCTTTCTATTTTGATGTACATACTAGCAACGATACACAAATGAAATACTTGGACCGATTGCAAAATTGAAACTGAACATGAGATTGTTTATACTGTGGAGATTGTTTTTATGTGCATTCCTTAACTGGATGAAAGAGCTGATGTGGATTTCAATCAGACGACTGTAAAGTTTTCTATTTGTCTGGAGGTTTTTATGCTACATTTTGTGTCAGTATGTCTGGAGGTATATATATATGTTAAAAACATGTGTTGTATATATTTTTGTAATGTGTACCGTATGTGTATTGTCTGTGAAATACAAGGGATGCTGGTTTATAGACTTGCATATTAAAGTGTGTTTGAGAAAGAATGTCCAATTAATAAAATTTCACAAGTTTCTATGTCAAACAGTCCATGGGCCAAAGCCATCGTATATGCAAGACTTTTTGAACATCTGACAATTCTGAAAGTCATCCGCCAAGGTACTCATCTTTACGTACACGATAGCTTTGGAAACAGGGCCCCTCAATTTATAGCAGTAGAAATTAACTTCTGAAATTTACCACAACTGAATTTGTAGTCGTAGCATTTTACTTCCATAATTTACCATAAATGAATATTTGTATATTTATTAAATTGATTTACGAAATGATATGCTACTAACTGAATGTATTAGATTGAAAATTCCTACTGAATTTGTAGCAATAGAAATTTATGACATAACAATAGATGCTATTAACTTCATTACCCTATTTTTAGTGCATATTGCTTCTGTAGATACTTTGAGTGTTTCTGAAGTATGGATGGTTATAAAGGACATTTATGAACATCTCATATATCCTTAGAAGAGTTTAGGTTGAATATTTTCATATCTTGTTACATACTTGAAATAAAATGTTTGAATCAGTCATAATTGTTAGCTTTCTATCGACACTCTATACAATAAGTTTCTCCAGAAAAGCTTGTGTTGCTGCAAATTTTAAGTTCTACATGCTTTTGTAGGGATTTAATAAATTGCACATATTGGTTAAATTGGTAGTGTAGCGACACTTTCAAGATTATTCCACTTGTATTTGCATGTTTCATATGCAGTGCACATACCCCTATTGTACTAGACTGGATTTCTACCAACCGGTGGCACTAGCACAATAAAATATCTTGTCAAAGTGGATATTCCACTCACATTTAGGCTGTTGGTTTTGCACACGCATATTATTCCAGAATGATATTCTGGAATAGAAGAATCCATTCAACAAAAAACCTCAAATGAATTGAATGTACAGTAGACCTCGCATATACCGACCTCGGATAAACCGGACACACGCCTATAACTGATTGAATCTGAAGTCCATGTCCCGTATATAATTACAGCATATGCGTATAACGGACTTCGCATGCAACTGACAAAAATAGCCAGTCCCAATGAGTACATTATATGCGAGGTCTACTTTATTTGAGCTATTCTGAATACTAACTTTGGTACAAATCAAACACTTAGAATGCATTCCGATTGAGAAAAAGTGACAAAACGAACAGGCCAATTTTTAACCAACTCCCAAGCCAAACGTTGTGAATCTCAATCTTATGACAGGGTGTTACAATCGCTGTCACAGGGGATTGTCAATCAAGCTCAGAAATTATGACGATTTATGAATAAACATTCAAGCTGAGCATTAAATAAACTCTGGGCCAGGTTGGGTTTCAAACTGTTACTACAGAACTGATGCATCAATTACAAACTAATCTCAACGTCGCTAAATATATTTATTACCATATACACAGGTCACAGCTCGGTGCACAAACAGATTGAATTCAGCACACAGACTTGTAAGTAAATCAACTCAATAGTCCAATATGGCTTCTACAAAGATGTGGTGTCTGGTGCAGTCACTCGTCACTATACATCTTAAGACGACCAGCTAGCATCAATGGTACTTGGCATGACGATGGTTTGCTGAAACACAAGAGAGTAAATCGGTTCATATTTATGCTTCGAGGTTTCTATAAATGAAATTAGTAAAAATCATGCAGACCAAGATAAAATATCAATATTTTTAACAAAAGAATGTTTAATTAATGCAATTAAGTCCTTACAGTGTAAAAGATTTTAAAAGTCAGTGTTCAGCAAATGAAAATGGCAATAGCCGGGTTAGATAGCCCGGCAGCCTGTGGCGACCTTCTTTTGTTATGGGCGAGTATCTGTTAGGGAAATCGCTCTTCTTATTTGACTTACTAGCCCGTTGGCTTGTTTAAAATTGTAAATCTTTGCACTAACTTCCAACCCTGATCCCCAAGATAAAATATACAACAATAGCAATGAAGAATTTTCAAGACAAGTGTTTAATAAATGAAATTGGCATTAATGAACTCCCTAATATTCCACGCTCATCTCAAGAACGAGGGGAAATATACATGTTTTAAAATACACATATATAAAATAAAATATATATTTTATGAAATTAAATTTAATTAATGTGTTACGTCGCAGACGATATATTTCATCCATTGTCGGTACACTTACTGTGTGCTCTGTATTGAAGGAAGTAGTATAATAGCGACATTCCTACGCAGAACTGGGCGACCGGTGCCACGCCCCCTCGCTTCACGATCAGGTACTTCTGGGACCATCGCCACTGGGCTGTGAAATATATTGTATGAATACATTACAAACACATGCAGGCAAACATTGATCAAGTAGTCTATGCTAAAATAGTAATAATTAACTTGTCAAATTGTTTGATCCAATTGTTTCACAGATGAAAACAGAATATATATATATATATTTTTTAAATTTTAAATAAAAAGGATAGACATTTATCATGTTTATAAGATGATAAAATGTATAATAATTATTTACTCATGATCAAAGTGAAACCAAATGGGTTGCAATTTTTGAACACTGTTATAGTCTACATGAAAATATTCTTAATTTTAATGCATCTGTTACACATAGATAAAAATGTTTACCTCTCACGACAGCATCAAAGATTCCCTTAGGTCCCCAGTTACGCCGAGATATCCATGATCCAAACTCACCTAATTTGACTTCGCTCAAAGGAGTGTCAACTATAAACAGATGGAACATCAATAATGTTAGTATACATTGTTGCATATATATATTTTTTAAACATATGAAGAAAGTTTCCAAGATATTGTGTCAGTTGTTGATAACAATACTGTGGACGAGTTTACATACAAGTCGACTCAAAGTTTCAAATACGCACAGAATATCTGAGTGCAGGTCAAAGGTGAAAGCATGTGAACAACTACTGTAATTACTCTTAATAATTCCAACCCTCTAAATAGTTCAAACACCTAAATTAATTGCCAAAGATAATTTATTTCTGACCCTAAAAATATGGACATGACCAAAATAATTTGTTGTCTTGCTGTACTTTTTTTTATTTCTTGAATCCTTCATTTATTTACCATTTCATTTACAAACATATTTTGTATTTTAATTTGGTTGTCTCTAATTATATGACCACTGATCATTTTTAATTTTCTGAGTTTCCTAATAATTCGAACACCTATAAATTTAATTATTTCTACTGTTCGAATTATTAGAGTAACTGAAGTTATTATTTTGTGCTACGCGTTTGTTAAAACCACTGTAAAGTATTCTTGTAGTTGTTATATGCATTTTAATAGTATACAATATGATGTGCTTTCACCTTTGACATGAGTTTGCATATTCTGCATACATATTCAAAACTATGAGCTGGCTTATTGACCATCCTTGTTACTGTTAGCCAATTTCCAGTGATTTAGTAGCAATAAACACAAGGATAAGCATGACCACACAAAGTTTAACCAAAGCTTATTGACAAATATATACAAATTGCTATATACAAGTATATAGCAATTGTTTATATTTGTCAATAATAAGAAGTACTTTAGCTGGCAGCTTGGTAACAGGTTTTCTCATGATTTATGCTGTGAATTAGTGTCAATGTAAGAACATATTAAAAATATACAGTAACATTTATTAACAATAGTGTTTTGCAGTTCCGATCACAGGTATTCCGGATAAAGCTGCATTTGTTATAATAATACGGCTGTGGTCCTGCTCCAGTATGGGTAATAATCGGTTTCAAGTCATCTCGCTACAAATCACTAACAAATGCATGCTATTGCAGTTGCACCACACAAGGGATCTGTTGCGCAATGCTCTTGTAGCACTACAATAATTGTAACTGGGCTCCCGTCACAATAGAAAGGGTTAACCGTACAATAGTTGTAGCCTACAAGAGCATCGTACAACAGATCCCTGGATCATATTATGGAAACATTTAATATGAACTACCCGCACCACATCCATATTATGGCACGTTTTACGCTCTAACTTCACTCACAAAATGAGGGTACTGGAACTGTAAATAAATTCATTGAATAGATTCATGTGTGAAGTCATGATTTTAGTTTTTCACTGGTTGTGCATATGTGAAGTTAATAACAACACATGGTTTCCTTATTTCAGGTAATACTAAATGCACATTGAGAGAGAGAGTTGGTTGGTTTGGGGTTTAGTCACTTTCTAGAATCTTTCATTAATCATGACTTGCATGCATATGTATGGTCGGACATCCTATATTCGTTAGTCTCTAATAATCGTTACCTAACTTTGCACGCAGTTTTTCGCGAAT
>JAUTBV010114167.1:0-30180 GCA_032361325.1 Lepetodrilus fucensis
GCCACAGGAAGAAGAAGTCTATGACTCACACAGGAAGCATGCACCCCAACACATGAAATGGCCAGAATTTCATTCACATGCAAATTTGACATGCGAAATGGTTCTCCATTTCCTGTTAGTATCTTGCCATAATTTTTTTTTTTTTATCAAATTCCAGTTGGTTTAGACATGTTACTATTGTTATAGATGCATTCCATGCTTTGATATTTTACACATTGATCTAATTTCCTATAGTTAATTTTGGCTAAAATTAAATAATGTTCAATATAGAAATAAAATTCATAATATTCATGATAATGCAAGGCTAACATGTATGTTTAATATCATACTGTATAGTAAGCATGCCAAGTGATGTTATTTAGATCCTTAATATTATATTTGTGCAATGTTTGACAATCCGGGAGTGGAGGAGACAGTGTATAAACAGTAGTCTCCTATGACCCGCAGGTTCTGTGACCCCGCAGGTGAACAGAAGTTACAAACCTTGCTAAAAATATCTCTGACTAATGTAAAGCCCCCATCATGGGCCATGTAACAAATATAAATGTTCTGTGATTGGTTGAAATATGACTGAGAGCACCTGTTGATTATCAAAGTGAATTTAAGATTTGGACACTTGCCAGTACAGTTTTGCATATGTTGGAAGTATTTTGTTAACTCGGCACATGTTCAGGTAACTATTATGATACGTATTTCATATGTATTTCTAAATCATTAATATCATACTGGTTCCTTTATGTCGTAATTTATTTGCCCATTTGGTGTTATGGATTATTGATAATGTCAATGATAGTTTATGGTTTAGTTGTATGCAGCAATGTTATAAACTATGCTGCCTGTCCTACAAACTACTACTATATAGCACAAGCTATTCAGCCAATGATAATGAATATATAATCAGGTTGTAATTTAATTGCTCTTTCTACTCATAGACAGTTCATACGTAGCCACAGGCTGTATATTTTAATCACCCCGTTCTATTTATGTCGATGCCTATCATGAATATTTAAACACCAGTTCAAATGAATACTTTGCATCTACTAATATTATCCTCACATTTTCCCTGAAGCATGGCTAAAAGTTCTGCTGGAGTTAGATTTATTAAGTCATGTCACATGACTGTCAATTATTGAGTGGATGACATTAAAGGCAACGGTTAATATTTAATAAATTCATTCAGCACCTTTCATCCCATTGTCGCCGCAGGTAATTATCACCTGCACGGTTGTAACGGTGTCTGTGATTGGTTACGTAAAATCTCTGTGTTGTGGTATGAGGCGTGGCGATTGATCGCGGCTGAGCGACGCCACTGACGCCAGTGTCAGCATCGAACACAGCAATGCCATCACCGGTGATTGCATCTCATCAGGTGAGGATTCTTGCGAGGGGATATAAAAAAAAATACAATCAATATTTCCGAGAGATCAATCAATCAATCCTGAATTCCTCCACTGCCATGAGAAGACATGTAACGTTTGCCTAAGGACAAATAAAATGAACATTCTCAAATAAACGGCTGACGGTTTAGTCAGAATGGATGATGGTGGAGTATGGCATAAAGGATTGCTAATCAATAGCTATAGATCTTGTACTACAGGATTAGCAACTAATGTTAACTCACCAGGCCCTTATTAGATATTTGCATAGACTTAATATGTTGAGTGTCATTTGGAGATCTTTCTTTTTGGAGGTTGTTTGTAAGTTAACAGTACACATTTTCATTTATATATTTTTGTATTTTAAGTACACTGCATTGAACCACATATATTATATGCTAAAATTATTCATACAGGATGGTTGTGACTAACATATTTTCATTCAGATTAATTTATAGAATATACTGTCTATATAATTATGAAATTGTTTTATGAAAATACACCACAGTTCCTAATAATAAATAGCATTTAGCACAATATTTTAGTTGAATCTTCTACATCTACCTTTATGCCTTGTTTTAATGAATTATTGTCAAGAATCACCTCTATTTTACTGGTTTGTTTTTATTCCTGAATGACAGTGATAAATTAACACTTGAAAATGACATACATGTGCTTAACTTCTGTGGTATTCTTTCGACAGTGCCATCAAAGGTGTGGGTTTGTGTCTGTGGTATTCTTTCAATTAAACTATTAATATTTTCTTTAAGCTTGAACATCATAATATAGTTGATATTTGGGAATGAAAATCGTCAGTTTTAATATTGATTCATATTGAATATAATATTCCATTCTGGAAGCATATATATATTTTACAAGTCAACTGGAGTCACTTATAATACAGATTCACTAATCATGCTCATTATCTAGTTAGATAATTGTCAATCAATAAAATTAACGGTTACTGTTTAATCTACTTTGGAAAGGTTGTGATATTTTAAGTTGTAGTTCAAGATAAAGCACATTCCAATAATTGTCATCATGCCATTGTGAAATCTAAAGAAATATAGTGACCTCAAATTCCAATCCCTATCTGTGACGACGGCGAGATGATACTGATGCTAGATTTATTGGTTCAGATATTGATCATGCAACCATCAGAATGAGGTGGTAATTAGAAAAGAACAGTATTAAATCTAATTTTGGCAGCAAAGTACTATTTTTATCGCAGGCTTGTGCTATGTGGCAATGGCTTTTAGAAATGGACACAGTCTGTTGAAATTAATCAATATAGCCAGGCTGTACCGTGAAGCCTACAATGGATTCTCTTCAGTAGCTGTATTCTTGTCAGTATCAACATTGCTAACTAAATAGCCTTGCCTTGCCTTGCCTTGCCTTGCCTTGCCTTGCCTAGCATTGCCTTGCCTTGCCTTGCCTTGCCTTGCCTTGCTTTGCCTAGCCTTGCCTTGCCTTGCCTTTTCTTGCCTTGCCTTGCCGGGCTATTATATTTTTTTTGGTCTGTTTCACCATCTGTAAATTATGCGTTTCAAAATGTCCTTTATTAATAAAGTCCTGTAATATTAGTGCATTTAATGATTTTACACAATTTTATCATACAAGTGTTAATATAATTCCTGTTTTACTCTGTTTCTGCAGGCACAGGCTGGGTATGGGTTCAAGGGAATTCTAAGGCCTGCAGACCTCGAGATCATACGACCCGTGAGTTGATGTAGTGTTATGCTGATTTCTGTTGATGTTACGACAATTGTGGAGTCTGTGAATCTCATATATTTGGTATTTCATAAATGCATAAAAAAAATTCCCCATCTCATAAAAGACTTTTCTAAATCATCATCATCATCATCACCACCACAATACCAATGTCGTTGTCATCATCATCATCATCATCATCATCATCATCATCATCATCACCACACCACCATCATTGTCATCATCATCATCACCACACCACCACCATCATCATCATCGTCATCATCATCATCATCATTCATTTAATATATCAGTCAGTATTGTGTTTCAATCTCAATCTGGCCCCCAAGATTACGAAACCTTTTTAGTACGATTTCATGCCCAGACTCAAATTTTATGTGGGGATATGTGAACAAAACTTTGAGTTGAGCATGAGTGTTTACTAAAGAAAGTTCAATTCTGAATTCAGTCACATTGTTTCACAGCTGGACTAATCTCAATCTTGGCATCTCCAGGCGACACTAGTAATAAGGAGGTTAATCACAAACCTGGCCACAAAACTACCTACGAGTGAAATATCCCTAATGCATTAATTCATTTATTCCTTTTAATATGACAGTTTATTATAATAAATAATCCAACGGTAAAATGGATATATAGACAAATTATCATTTGTTTAAATAACTTTATCTGATATTCATTCAGATAGAAAGATATGGAAATATTTCCTAATGGTCATATGCTTGAAGTATTGAGCTGATGTCTGGAGGGTATGACAGGGGCCGGCAGTCTGACAGCTAGTTCCTACGTCACGCAGACATCCCTGGGGTGTCGTACTGAGAGAACAGACTTACTTTGTATAACCATAGCGCGATAATATCCTAGTCCTAGAACATATAAATATATTCCAATGCATACAATCTCAGATAGAAAGATTTATCTGAAAATATTTGCATTTGTTTTGACTACACAAGTGCTTTATACAACCAACTAATTATACCTCAATGTCCCACTTGTTGTATCAATATTTTAATATATATGGGCATAATTAGACGTGAGAATCAATAATGGTACCAGTAGGTTATTGACTAATCCCCTTCGTCTATTACTAATAGTCTTAGACTATGAACAAAAGATGTTACCGTACATTATTCAGGATTTACCTGGAATGTAAACTGCACTTACTTACCATATGAATGCTGTTGGAATTTCATCTACTGTACAGCAGTGACAAGATATTTGAACATACACACATATTTGTTATGTATACAAAGTGAATATACTTTACATTTGTAGCTAAGATCTAATTCAATATGTCAACATATCTGTGATTGTCTTCCTTTAAGGATTTTTAGTATAGATTTAAAATATTTGCAAGTATGAATTTTAACCTGCTGGAGTCAACAAGAGATGCCCTATACTTGATATAGCAATGATTTTGACCTAATATATAGATTTGGTTGCAAGACAGTTCCAATTCTGTGGTGACTTAAAAGTGGCCAGGTTAATGACTCAAGGACAAGTCATCACTATGTATATAACATTATTGTAGTCTTTACCTGCTTGGGTTACTCCTTCAGCCAAATAGATATAGAATTGAACTCCCTTCTAGCCGACTCAGACTTGAATTCCAAGATTGTCATACTCGTTATATTTATACCAGCACTAGTAATCGTTCCTTAATATCTGTTACTTAATATGTTATTCTATTAGATGGAGTACTAGTGACATATATATATTATATTAACTTATATTTACTTACAATGTGTATTTATTACGTGACTTCTGTTACTATTATGAAGCATAAATACTACCCACTATAAACTGAGAACAAAGGCCTACAGTAAGTAGAGCAAATCTATGGTTGGGTTTGATTTTATGTCAGAATCTATTAGATTGTGACTTTATATACACTGCCTGCATCAACACATTGGGACTGTTTTCTCGCTAAATCTAAATAAATCAACTTCTAATCACACAAAGATGGACCTTGCTTCAGTCTCTCCATTGTTTGCCCAAACCAACTTAAATGCTTTCTTTCAAATTACATTCTCCCCATCAATCAGGGAAACGGTACATTTCACGGTTATTGGATTTTATTCAGAGCGGAAGATTATTGGGCACAGAAAAGAGGTTTAGATTCACGAAATGTTGTCAAGGATACCGGTGATCAGCGGTTTATTGAATGAACCGTGTGCCGAAAATAGCCGCCCTCCATCCATCCCCAGTATTGTATGTCAGGACCCAAGCTCCCAGACCAATCGTAACGTATCGCGGCCCGCTCGATATCTACATCTCCTGCATGCTATTCCCCCCACGACTACCTCCACACAATACCAGCAAAACTGAGCCCAGTCAATAACATGGCAATATAACCTCGATGTAATATCAGGAACGCAGGCTGATCCATTCCTCAACATAATCCAATAAGTCGATTCGAAGTTTCTGAGAAGCGGTCATAAGTCTACTCGTGTTTGCTGTCGTCATCAGGCTGGAAGGAATGTATTGGATCACCTCATCATTGATAATGCTGTATTTGTTCAGACTCCCAGCACGTTCTCACGCCGCAATTGCTGTCCTGCCGTAAGCACCCCCGAAAATCTTGTATCTTCTACCAGGTTGATGAAATTTATACAAGACGTGTTTCTGTCTATGTGTATTATTAATGCTATTGATGGCAAGGCAATTTGATACTCCTGATGACATAGGCTGTTGATGTCGGTATTCTATAAACCTTGAATCTTATATTGGAGGAATCGATGTGAATGTGAATGTTTTTATTTCCTAGGGACGGTGTAGTTCATGAGTACTGAAAGAAACAAAGATATAATAATAATAATAATTAATAATATTATTAATAATAATAATAACAATAATAATAATAATAATAATAATAATATAATAATAATAATAATAATAATAATAATAATAATAATCAGTACATGCTTAGTACAATCTCAAAGCAAAAATATATATATGTAAAGAAATATGTTGGTTGATGGTAACAGTATAGTACTGAGCTCTGGACTAGGGTTATACATGGCATACACTGATAACGTGGCCAATCATTTCGGGGTCGTATCGAGAATCCTGGCATATGTATTAAATCAATACGACTTCCATTTCAGTGAACGTATCCAAAGACCGATCATCAATGTAAACATTCTTATATATTGCAGACACAGGAATCTATATCCTTCTCTACCCAAACTTGATGTAATTTATTTTATTCTGGGTATGCTGAATGAATAAGCAAAGATAAAAAAAAATTAAAGGTTAAAGTACAAAATCTATTTTGGCGAACTCTAAATATAAGTGTATATAAAACCCCAAAAGGCCTTTCTTCTTTTGAATAATATATGACAGTGAATACAGCATTGTGCAGCATCTAGTGCCTGTGACCCTTTTTAGTGCTGTTGATTGTTGGAGTGTCCGTTATCTGGTGCCTTAGCAAGCTGAGCCCTGCTAGGCAGCGTATTCCTCTGTGCCCTACTGGTATCCCACAATCAACCCTCTTCTACTGCTCTCTGGCTGCAATCAATAACCCAAGATGGCCGTCTGCCATTTCCATTGGCTGAGCACTGAAGGAAAGTAACAATATTGATTTTTCTCTGCCTTGCTACCATGGTGAAATTTGCGCAGGTTTTCCTTATATAGACATAGAACATCCTGTACTCTTCCATTGATGGCTCGTTGGAGTAGGAATGCAAATAGAACCCAATAGCACCGTGGTAGCGGCCATTCCTCCACTGCTACTATACAACGAAGACCTCAGCGCCATTCACAATCTCCTCATTCCTGTCCACAGTTACAATTTGGGAACTTCAGAATTTGGCCTTTTTTGGTGAATACTACTACCAATTTTCTTATCTTTGGATCGTGGTGCCAGAGGCTAAAGCATTGTCTGTGACGTTCTTCATTGATTGGAGGTTCTATATCAGCAGTATGGAATTATCTTGGTGCTCGTGGGAGTATTCTCTTGGATGTGGTAAGTCCTTCTGGTGGAACTTCTTCATGATCATCATGGCCCTCTACATCACCCTTCTGTACCATGTCACTAGCAGCTAGACTCATCACAAGTCTGACCTTTTTATAAAATATTTTAAATATCATGATTTAAAAATAATAAGTTGAATTTATCATCAATCATATTTCAATAATTATTATTTTGGTTTGTGATAGACCCTTTCATGACTCTTAATGCCATGCCTTTCTCCCTCTACAATTCCATGTGACAGTGTCTTCACTTAAATGTTTCACACATTTCGCAGCCGTGTGACTTAAGAATTGTGTAGAATTCACATGAAAAATAACATATGTCACATATTGACAAAAGAAAAAAAAATTCAATCTTATTCATGTTGTAGGTGTTCTTTGAAAATGGTGATAGATTGTAACCAAATTGTGAGACTATGAAGAGTTAGTGTTAGAGACATGAAAAAAGACACTGACATCAGTCCATTGATGTAGGTCTAGCAGTCTAAACTCACATTTATCTCAGAATCATCGGAACCAATCAAGTGTAACCCTTTCCAATGAATATTTTACCATGATTTTTGTGGAGGTCCTAAATCCAACTTATTTTGCTATTTGTGTATACGGCGATGTCATGAATATACATGTAACTGCATGTGCTGACGAGGCAGAGACCAACACGCTTGACGTAAGTCAGTCCATGTCCGTATGATGTGAGTGGGAGTCAGTTCTTGTAAACAGTCACCAAACTGTCAAGTCAGTTACACTACCACCACCACCACCACCATTGTTTCAACACATCCACATCAGGCGGCATCATATTCACAGCCTTCATCACACTTTACCATCAAGTCAACATGTGGGAAGAAAGTAGAAGGGGATGTTTTAGCGTTGGCCATTTTGTTGAACATTGTTTTGAGTTGAAAAAATAATAATTACATTTTCAAATTCAGATGCAATTCAATTGGATTCAGCATATATTCAAATTAGTTTAATTATTTGTTGGACTGAAAATACCTTTGGAAATTACAAATTACAGATCTTTTACCAAAATATTTCACTGTCCTGATTCTGCGGCACAACTTACTGAATCAAGTATTGTATAGATAGAACCTGACAGTCAGTTGAGACATTGGTACCTATAGTTTGGCATGAAATGCATTGGCACCCCTATTTTGTAGATTATCTCGGTAAATACTTAATGGAATGAAAAACAAAAAAAAATCATTTTCTTATTTCATTTGACCTAACCAAAATACAAATAAAATAAAATATTGTACCAGTAATAAAAAATCTGTTTATATAACGATCACCAAATATTTCGAGTAAGTATTATTTTATGTAGAGGCACAGGCACATGGGCTGAATTTGCACGTGCAGGTATGTGAAGAAGAGCATCAGCATGTGCAATTCGAGCCTGTTTACCTGTTCCTTCTGTCGAACGTCGTCCCTCTGCATAAAATAATACTTAGTCAAAATATTTGGTGATCGTTATTTAAACAGATTTTTTATTTTTATTACTGGTGCAATATTTTTATATTTTTTATTTTGGTTAGGTCAAATGAAATAAGAAAATGAATTCATTTTTGTTTTTCATTCCATTAAGTATTTACCAAGATAATCTACGAAATAGGAGTGTCAATGCATTTCATGCCAAACTATAAATGACCATGTGTTCCGGGTACTTTGGGAGTTCATATTATGGTCTTTGAAGGTGTTTGAAAGTTTAGGATAAATAGGAACAAGCTTTTCAAGGTCTTGAAAGTCTGTGAAAACTGAGTTTTCAATTTTGTGATCTTCAAGGCACAATAAAAACACCTACACATTATATACTGTTCCATACTACGAATGCTCTAGTCTTTCCGCATGTGAATGCAGAGCTTGTAGCACATTCAACGATGCTGGGATGATTGTACGTCAAGTCATGTCACAATCACTAGAGCCACACTCTCCCATTGATTGTGTGAGTAGCGGCCTTCATTGATTTTACACACATGTTAGCATCACTCCGTAATCGAATTGACTCGGGTGCTAAAAACTGGGAACTGAATTTCTGATCTGACTGTCCCTGAAGCCGCCAGGAACTCTGGGTAATGAGACGTCGGTGCTCTTGTACGAGGAGATAGTAAAGTACATCGGAATATCTATTACAACTTCCTTGCCTGTATTTGACAATGCAGGGCATCATTTCATGAAGCTTTCACACATCCACTAAGAGACCATAACACTCTGGTAGCTATCAGTGAGTATCATGAAATTATTCCTAAAACAAATTCACTTTATCAAGATCCATGTACTGAAATAAAACTGGCTTTTCTTTAAGCCTATGTGTTACATTGTGTTGTAACAACGTTATGTCAAGATTCGTTTCAATATGTGAAGTGTAATTATCAATAAGATGAGACTGCCCATTGGTTTTCATTACAAAAATAATAAAGTTTTACAACCAACAATGCTAAATTTCGAGACAATTCAATAATTGAATACAGATGGTTTTCATGGTCTTATTACAGAAATATCTTACTTGCTATTGACAATAGACATGGTGTTTCTTGGATATACAACATTGTATCTTTTTTATTGTCAATATCAGAATGAAGAAATAACCTTAAGAGTTGCAGGTTGAACTTGAATTTAATAAAATAATGGTGTTATCTATTATGTGGTGGAACTTAGATTAATTCTTATTTGAGCAGTTGTTCTGGATATTTGCACTATATAAATAATGTGTATGAAAATAATAATAATAAAACACACACACACACACACACACACAAATGCATACACATGCACACATACACACACACATACACACGCACACACACATGCACACACACACACTCACACATGCACACACATACACACACACACACAAACTCACACACACACAGACACACACACACACACAGACACACACACACAGACACACACACACACAGACATACACACACACACACAGACACACACTGAATGGACTCCAGACTAATGAAGCTGTTACCAGAGGATTACCAGCTGGAGAAGGATTAATGTGATTACTGTAAAGAAGGCCGGCTCTTAGAGATAATGGCCGTGTGATAGCGTAATGACTGTAACCTTTACAGCAGCGTAGGACTGACCATTGTAGCCGCCGCCGTCCACGGTTACTGTCCTTTATCCTGGTCACTGGCGTGCTGCTCATTCATGGCCCGGATGTCTGGAAAAAGCTCGGAATGCAATTGAGTTTAAGACTCAGTTTACCACTAAGTTCTTTTCTAAGATACCAGATTTTCAGTTACATTCTTATTTTCTCGATAAATGCAAATTGTTGAGTTGAGTTAAAAACTAATTTATTTCTAGTAATCTTGCACTGGTTGCAGTTCTCAGTCTTGGGGGGCCTATTCTGGAAACTTTCTTACGATCGTAAGACAATTCTAAAAAATTCTTATAGTATGGCTAGGAACTGTTCTTAGGCTAAGAAGTTCGTAAATATGTTTCAAGAATAGGCCCTCTGGTTACCATCTTTGTCTTGGTCGTTGTTCCATGGATCCAGTCATTAGTCAGTCCTAGTATGTTGTCATGAACTCAGTCCTAGTACTGGTAACAGCTAATGTAGGTCCTATGTCCTAGACTACTGTGTCATACATCTCAGTTATGTTGTCATGAACCCAGTCCTAGCACCAGTAATGGCTAATGTAGGTCCTATGTCCTAGACATCCCAGTTATGTTGTCATGAACCCAGTCCTAGCACCAGTAATGGCTAATGTAGGTCCTATGTCCTAGCACCAGTAATGGCTAATGTAGGTCCTATGTCCTAGCACCAGTAATGGCTAATGTAGGTCCTATGTTCTAGACAGTTATGTTGTCATGAACCCAGTCCTAGCACCAGTAACAGCTAATGTAGGTCCTATGTCCTAGACTACTGTGTCCTAGACTATGTTCTAGACAGTTATGTTGTCATGAACTCAGTCCTAGCACCAGTAATGGCTAATGTAGGTCCTATGTTCTAGACAGTTATGTTGTCATGAACTCAGTCCTAGCACCAGTAATGGCTAATGTAGGTCCTATGTCCTAGCACCAGTAATGGCAATGTAGGTCCTAATGAGATGTTCTTCTCCAACCATAAACTGTAAAATGGATGTGGGTTTGAATGGCCTAAAATCCCAACTGAATGAAAGAAGACAAACACCAAGTTCCTGGTTTTGTTTAACCTTCTTCTTGTCACTGACATTCCACAGTTGCTGTAATTGTGATCGTCGCAAATGGGTGAAAGATTCCCGCAGCGACGTTAAACTCCATATTCACTCACTCACTCATTGTAATTGTGATCGAGGAGAAGTTTACATTTAAGTAATCATTCAGAGATTAACATTTTCCCCTAACATGCAGCTATGAAATCTGTAGTCCATTACTATAATATTGCAGACAAAGAACTATCAAACCTATTTTATCATAAATAAAACATGCCGTCCTGTTCAACATATTAATGTTTGACAAGTATTGTCTGCAGTTTGGTAACATATAAAGTGAAGCCATGCATGTTTTATTGGTAATGAATATGAATACAAAATGATAAATGGTTTATCAATCAATAGTTTGTAAGGTTATGTATTGTCTGTTCTCTGTTAGCGGTCTGGGTCTGCTAGTATCTATTGTTCATCACCTGTCATCATCCGTCGTGGTAGTCTTGACGTCATACCCGTCACTAAGCAGGCTAAGCAGTAGTCTGGGATGGCATTAATGCGCCTTGAACCTCTTATTATGGGTGGCATTGTTAGTGGGAAATGTACACCAGAAAATTCTGAAAACACCTGCCAGCCATTCTTTGTACGAATCAATATGTGTACATGTAGATGCTTGGCAATTTTTATAATGATGTTTGTTTGTTTATTTTCACTGTAAAATATTGAAAGGGATTAAAAAAGAAATTTTCATTGCTTTCTGTCCACAATGTTATCACATTTATTAAAATTGGAAAAGACGATACCTTGGATATTAATATATATACATGTATACCGTAGTAAAATAAATAATTGCTTTATTGTCGCAAATGGGTGAAAGATTCCCACAGTGATGTTGAACTCCATATTCACTCACTCACTAGGATATAAAGTAGGATATTCTTTAATGAATTACATTTGTGCTATACCTATGTTTACCATTTTACCATTTATAAGTTTAATCTTTAGATTTCTTATTTCATTCTTATTCTCCAATGAGATTTGACTTCATCATGTCTATATCAACCTTTTAATTAAAACTATTTTTACAAAGCCAAATCTAAGTACAAACAGGGATGGATGGATGGATGGATGGATGATGGAAACTAGGTATATTTTCTTGGCACTGTTCCAGTTGTGCCACCTTGACTTATTTACCATCTGTTATCAAAGAGTAGTCAGATAGTCGGAGCACACTGAATATGAACATATGAACACGATATGTACCGGTATGTCATTGGTTAGATTGACAGGCCTTGTGTGTATTGCTGACCGTGTAGTGGTGAGGTAGATGCATGTCAGAGGAAACATCATTACTATAGGGATTTCCCTATGAGAACACGTATCATCGTATCATGGTGTAGTTTGGTGATAACCTGTGCTTAAAACATTCATCTCCTGCTTACATACCTGCCATCAGTTTTAATCTCATCGTGATCAATATCCCTGCACCGGGACAGCGAGGTCACCACAGTCGACAATGATGCTGACGAATGTCATTATGTTCAGCCAATCCTGTGATTCACGTACATTTCATCACCGCGATGTTGACATCTTGCTGTGTGTGGCTTCTGGTCAGCAATAATTACTATATATAAATAGATGGACATATCTTAATGAGTACTATATTTGACGTATGTGTCATCGAAGAGAAAGATTCCACTTGTTTGATCTGACAGAAAAATTGATTGGGCCATGTGACATAAACAATGCTGACTCACAATGTTTGTAAACACTCGCGATGACACACTTGTCCCCAGGGATGTCCTCTCAAGAAATGTGTATAGCTATTTCAGCCTGATAATTGTATGGGCTGATGGAATCTTTGAATAAATTATGAACAATATACCAGTAACATTCAGTATGTGTCATATTGGAATTTTATATGACTACTAAAATTGACATTGACAAATTTCTTATTGGAATGCTTTACTACTACTACTACTACTACTACTATTACTACTACTACTACTACTACTACTACTACTACTATTATTATTTTCTTAACTCAAGAACTGATTTAGTGGAATTTTAATGGCTGTAGATATCATTTGGCTGGGTGATTATTATTAATCTCAGTAATGTATTTTTCAGGGAATATCATCTTTCTATCAGTTTGTCTGTCATTTAACTCTCTGAGCAAGTGTCCAAACCAGAATTAACCTATAATATCTTGGTCTAGATGTGTCTTTTATAACTTCTTTAATTAACCTTCTCCCTGCTGAATAAAATCAAAGTGTTCTATTTCTGCATGTGAATGGGCAACTTAAGTCACCTTCAGCAAGGAGAGGGTTAACCGTTGTTTAATTGACTGAAACGAAGCTGTGCCCCCTTGAAATGTATGCCAAGCTTTTCCAAGAGTTTAAACAGATGAATAGGGTTAATCCAGAACATTCCTGTTGCCATTTCTTCAACATACCGGTACATGGTTTCATGATATCACTTATATCTGAATATAGAAGTTGACGGTTTATTCCCAACTAAGCATTGTTGTATTCTGATTGGGTGATGGGTATGTCGCTACGGCTGGGAGTGACTGCGCAGTTCACAAGTTATTTAGGTAGCTCTGGTTATGAACTTGGTTACATTCATTTAGTCACTTAATTACCTTTTCTTTACAGAATTACTCTGCGAATACATGCAATATGGTCTTGTTTGTATAAGCTATACTTGCCAGACCTTATTACTTTCATGTTAGATCAGCTTAAACATGGTACGGCTGATGGGCAGCTATAGTTTATAAACCACCAATTAAAATCCCATGGACGACAGTGTTAACGTGTGTATGCACAACTACTGATTCAGTCATTCAAATACCACAAAACAACCTACAATGCAAAGTTCAGTTCCCCAGAAATGTAGAATTCAAAGAAAAAACACATATCAAATTGCTTGTTTACGTTTCACAGGAATAGGCATGACGTCACTGTATGTTCTGAATGAATACATATTGTGTAAACTTCAACTATCATAAAGACCACAAAAAAAATTCAAAAATTAAGTGACTGGGACTATAGTGTCTATACTTGTCAAATACAATGAAATACCATTTACAACCAATCCAGGGCCAGAAATACCATCTATGCCGTACTGACTTGTGTACTAAGCATCCGTCTGGTGGCAAATTAGAATAATTTTGTGGTTTATAACCTATACCAACATTGTACGGCTGATGGGAAGCTGTATCGTTGATGACTCCTGTATTGATTCCTACGTTGTTTGTAGTTAAATATTCAACATGTTTACTAGAAGTTAGACTGATGATAGTGCCAAAGTTTTTAATGTCACAGGAACCAATCACTTTGATGGTGGAAAACTTCCCATTACGATGATTCAGCTTCAACCTTCTACAAGGACAACCGATCCAAACTGACATGTTACATGGACAATACCGACCTAAACTGACATTCAATAGCAGTGTGACTCCCTTGATTCCTATGCTAACAATAAGTTTGATTGAATAAGAATTTCCTGATTTGTCGGAGCGAGCGAGCGAGTGAGTGAGACCCACACACCCACACATAGGGCACAAGCGAGATCCAGCACACACACGTAAGGCAGGCAGGGGGCTGATTCATCCTGACCACACAAACACACTGAATCATTCAGAGCCATGTACCGCTGTGTCCTGGTCCAATTACCACCAGTTGATAGGTGTAATGTTTGTACACAATCAGTGATGTAGTTAACAACAGAGATTACTGTAAATAGTCGGAGCATTAATATCTATATCGTGTAATCATCTGTAATCTGACTATCAGCCATCCTTGCTGATGTGGCAAGAAAAGTCATGTATGATGTTCCTCATTGAGGTTAGCTAAGATATCTCAGGCAAGTCATTCGATTTCAACTGTCTGGATCCACAACCTGTTACTAATTGTCTCTAACAGGTCTGGTATCACGATTGATCACCCAATACAGTCTGCTAGCAAACATCGGCCTGTGGTATCTTATCAATATCACCAATAACCTGTAGCACTGATCACAATTAGCCTCATTGGTCACCAGTATCCTGTAGTATGTGTCGAGGGCATTGATGGCCAGCAGCCTGTAGCATGTGCACACTGATCACCAATAGCCTGTAGTATCTTGTCAATGATCACGAATAGCCTGTAGCATGTCCTTACTGATCACCAATAGCCTGTAGCATGACCTTACTGATCACTAATAGCCTGTAGTATGTTCTCACTGATCACCAATAGCCTGTAGCATGTCCTCACTGATCACCAGTAACCTGTAGTATGTCCTCACCTGATCACCAATAGCCTGTAGTATGTCCTTACTGATCACCAATAGCCTGTTATATGTTTTTACTGATCACCAATAGCCGGTAGCATGTCCTTACTGATCACCAGTAACCTGTAGCATTGATCACAAATAGCCTCATTGACCACTAATACCCTGTAGCATGTTTCTTCATTGATGACAATTTTGTAGTATGTTCTCACTGATCACCAATAGCATGTTCTCACTGATCACCAATAGCATATAGCATTTCTTCACTGATCACCAGCAGTCTGTAGCCTGTCCTTACTAATCATCAATATCCTGTGGTGTATGTCCTCATTCAACACTAATGCCTGTTGCATGTGGGGCATACTTTGTGTTGCAGAAGTAGGAAGTTTTCCTGAGCAGCAGACATAATGGCCAATGTTCACGACAAAGCTGTCAATATCCCTTTGAAACAGAGATAGTTTAATCAGGCTAAAAGCCATGTTGCTTTTATGATGCATGCTGTTATATTAACCTGTTTTGTTTATTGATTTTGTTTCATTTTCTTTGATATAAAGCTATTTCAAATACGGAGAAAGGTAATGTGATGAGGAACAATAACCATTCCTACGAAATTGCTAATTATCCCTCCTGCGTGAAATTGATGTTGGAAGTCCCACACTTAAATTTGTCTAGACAATAAAATGTGAATCATTGTTGATGCGAATCCATTGCAGATCACTCCCCTGTGACATTAGAGTCCAAATCACTCAATCATTCTCCACACTGCAGAAAGTAGATGCATTGGAACGTAATCTTTATGGTTGAATGTAAGATGAGGATGCCATGCAAAAAAAATCATTAGCATTTTTTATATACATGCGATTAATGCATACATTTTTAATTGATGTGCTCGATAGTGCTGGCAATATCGATGTAGACTACTGTGTCATAGAAATGCCAGATATGTCAGATATATTGAAATATGATATCTACCGAATATCTGACATTTCCCAAATACTTTCCCTAATTCACAAATTTAGTTTTACACACACAAAAAACTAAATGCCTGCAGCTATATTTTCTGCAAATCATCGGCAACACTTGAAATGAGTGTAAAATTACAACAAAGGGCAAAAAAATATGTGAATGGGACTTTTTCGTCCATTGATTGTGAAGTGGGTTAATCATTGTACCTGCGTGCAGTGTTTATCGGACGTCACAATAGACCTGCCCAGATCAATATTACTATGGCGGCCTCCCTAGCCTTCACAAAGGCTGCAGTCGTTACTGTACGTGTATAGGGCGTACACTGTGGCGTGATCACAGCATCACGGCCTTCTATAGCCACCGACTGGACAAGGATAACGGCTTATAACCACCGACCGGACAGGGATCCGAGTAAATGATGGATACCTCATCATATCTCATAGTAGCCACTCTTTGTAAGTAATCTTCATAATTTGGCTGTATAATTTGTTGAAAGTGCTTTGGGGAGATTTTGTGCCATACTGTACTCTTAATATTTCAATGTTGACATAGAGTTATTTCTATATTGATCAGTGGTAATGGTAGGATTTAATAGGGATGGAATGAGATATTTGGGGTATTAATACATATTATGGTGACTGTGACTGCATGCAATTCATATTTTGATGTGAGAGTTACAAATTATTAAGCTTAGATGAAGTTTAAGAAAACTGCTATCAATTTGTATTGGGTTGTATTTACATTGTCTTGTTACTTGTATGTTTCAGTTATGCAAACACACACACAAACGGACAACCTTTTCTTTCTATTAAACTATTTGAATTATTTATATCCTTTGTATTTTCATATATGAATTATTCATATCCATTGTATGTTTGGTAAAAATATAAATAAATGCTACGTTTATGTAAAGCTAAATGCAAAGAAACCTGCTTTATGTTGGTAGACAATGTATATCATATACAGACAAGGAATGCTAATGAAATCTCCATGAATAATTTGGGCTTCAGAGCAGTGCTAGTGGCATTGACTGACAAAAAGATGACATTGTGCATATTCCATATGGGATTATCGGAAATATACGTGGCTCTAGTTTCCTTGCTATGAATAAATCTGATGTCTGAAGATGTCCAGGGGTAAAAACAGATCTGTAGATAGCTGGTTCAATGGCAAGTATGTCAGTAACACTGTGTTATACATAGCAATGATTAGAAATGAGAGAATTGAAGATAACAGTTGTTTAGCGGTGACCGGAAATATAATGCTAGTACATATGACAGCTGGTGGTTAAGTCTCCCCTTGGGAATGGATATTGATTAAATTGTTGCTGGTTGCAGTCTGTATGTAGTGTAAACCACTCTTTAGAGGAGTGTGTGTGTGTGTGTGTATGTGTGTGTGTGTATTTTGTGTGTATGTTGTGTGTGTGTTTGTTGTGTATGTGTGTATGTTGTGTGTGTGTGTATGTTGTGTGTGTGTATATTGTGTGTGTGTGTGCGCACACGTGTGTGTGTGTATATGCGCGCGTGCGTGTGTGTATGCATGTGTGTGTGTGTGTGTGTGTGTGTGTGTGTATGCATGTATGTTTGTATGTGTATGTGTATTTGTGTCTACATTCATAGAATGTCGACTCACTAAAGTATCAATGCAGTTTTAGAATCAATCCCCACTAAATAGAGTAGTGTTTCTAGAAGCAATAGAAAGTATTTACTCATCGATCAAAACCATTTGCAAATTGAAGGCTGCACATATATTTATATTCATATAAGCAATGATCAATAATTGTATACAGAACTATGTCATATAAATAGTCTTATGATGGATAATAATATTTGTCAGATATTTATTTCTCACTCCTTGCATTGATACGCTATATTTAAATGGGATACAGAGAAAATCAATATCGTACATACATGTACGTGTAAGATCACTCTCATTAGGTTTCATTGATTACCTATTGTGCCACGTAAACTATTCGATGAGGTCTTGTTATTGTCAGCAATGACGTCATTCGTTGTAAGATGGAAATGAGTCTGTCTGTTTCTTGTCATACGTCATAACATTGTATGTTTGAAGTGTGAGCCAGCTTAACACGCTAATCGCTGTTGGAGTGAAATACCATAGACAAGTTCAAGCTTTGTGAGAGCTGTTACAAAACTCTTAATTTGTCAATGAGGTATAATAATAATGAAAGTCACTACGATTTGTTAATATTATGGATTATATTTCACTTTAGTACCTCGTTTCCTGAATATTTTGAATTACGACATCAATTCACTCAAGCTAGATAATCAATTATACATCGTAACTCACTAGTTTCTTTCTAAATACAACCTGGTGTCATATTTATTCATCAATGATTTTTATCTCGCAATGTCGTCCATTTCAGCTGTCCTCGTAACCTAAAGCAATTTTTCATTCTGTAAATCCCGATCTTCACGTCTGATCTCAACCCGATACAATGCTAACTTGAACTGCGGAATCCTGCGTACGCCGATACGCTTCGAAAGTATCGCATCTGCTTGATGTATGAGCCTGGTCTGGCCTCTGTAAACTGGTTGCGTAGTCCGGATATTGGTAATTTCTCTGTGATGGCATCGCCTGGTCACGGGGCAGGGCTCTCCAACACTGCCAGTATTTGCAGGCGTAGATCCCTAGGGGCTGGCAAGAATCAATACTGAATAAGGAAGCTTTTTCATACGGTGCGTCCGCCATGTTGATAACTGGAGATGGATTGCCAGCAGATGCAAAGTTGCACACAAAATGGCTGATGTGTAAAATTGGATTCACATGTTGGAAACAGAAATGGATATTTTGGTGTGTTGTGGTATGATTGTGTGGTGGTTTGTGAATGAAGTACCTCATAGTAAATTATATCGCATGTATACAGCAGCTGTTGCAACAAGAAAGTAAGTAGTATGGATAGCAAAACAACATGAATATGTAACCTATATTTGTATGCAGGAATTTTCCTATTGATTTCAATCCTCTAATAGTTTGAATACTGAAATTAATTTAAAATATTATATTAATTGAAAATATTATATTAATATTATTAAAATTTTAACAAAATGGATTTGGTCAACTAAAATTCAAACTTCATCTTCTACCATATAGAAAGTTAAACAAAACATAGCAATAAATATTTACATTATATCATAAACATTTTATTTTTACAATTTTGTATTTCCCCTATAGTAATTCCTTTTTATAGTTTTTATTAATATCATTATTAAGCCAAGTTTAATATTTAATTCCCAGAACCGGTCATAATGGCCATTGTTGGAGGACTTGATCCGAAAGCTCTAAATTCTATAGATATATTTATAGCCACGTGATACTGGGGTAGCTGACAGGGGACAAACAAAGACTTGGATCCAAGCATCCTCTACCTCTAGGCCATTACTGATCTCAATTACCTGACACCGGATCTCACTCTTACTATTCTCTGTGATATAGTTCCCTATATATACTGGAACAGTTGATAGACAATGCCATTCCACTATAAATAGCTATGTAGATTAAACTTTATACAAACATATGTATTTGTTTTTAGTTCTATTAAGATTATTAAATGCCTAGGAGCAGCAATCTAAAAATAAGCTTTACAGCTTATTTTCTTTTAAATAAAGATATACCAGTATATGCCTATGAGTATGAACCATGTTCATGTTGGTATCATAAGTGTATGCATTGTTCTTAAAAATTACGTTGATAAATATTCAGTAAATATAAGGCATATCTACAGGTAGGTAGGTAATGTAGATACATATACTAGTATATAGATAGGTAGGTAGTTATGTATGTATATAGGTATGTAGTAGGTAGGTAGGTAGGTAGGTGGGTACAGAGTTTAAAAAAACTATAGGTAGGAAAAGAAAAATTGTCGTAATGAAAATATTTAGCATTTTTATTTCAAGCCACAGTTGATCTAACTATACTAACCTAACTATCTTGCTCAGGACAGTCCATATTAATAAACACAGTCCATATAGAATGAACATATGTTCAAATATAGAGGTCTATTTTTTCTTCTTTCTCTTTTCTAATAATAATTTGTGTGGCACAGTGTTTCAGCCATAGGTTTTTCCCTGTGATTGTGAGGAACATATTACCTGATTGGCTCTGTGCTGGCACTGGAAGACCAGTTAGTCTCTTAATTAGACGCCATGCCCTGGGGAGTTTCTTAGTGCCACTCGGCAAAGGTCAACTACCGCCTGAGCTGGGTATTCATCTCGGAAGAAGAAAATATTTTTTTCTAGATACATCTTTACTGTTGAATAGACCGCGTCATAATATAAAATAACCTTTATGAACCCGTTTGCACAATCAATATCGTATCAAAAGACATCAGTATTCATTTAATATCTTTATGATTTATTTATCATGTTTGGCAGTCATGTTTGGTAGTCTTTTATTTGGTGTATATTAATAATTACGTTATTTCAGTTGTGAAGAATTTACAACAATATAATACTAAAATTTGAGTTTTATATTATTAATATAATTCCAGTAATTTCTAAAACACCATAATGACATTCAATCCATCCATACAGAGCCTCAATCGGGTAATTTTATAGACGATCCTAAAGACCACAATAGTGTCAAATATTATTAAACAGAATATTCAAACGAGGACGTGAGTGAAATAATCCATGTCAATATATATTTGTCAAAGTCTTGATTATGCCGTCCTTAGACAGGATATATTAGTTTTAATATTTAATAATGTTTGGGTCACCTGTAAGGCTGACTGAGGGCAATTGGGGCGACCACGTGCAGCATGATCAATATTAACAAGGCTTCTTTGTATGGAAAGTCAATCATTCATCGGCTAGATCCTATCTGTAGGTACCGTGTGACTCGTAACTGTACATTTCCTGCTTTTTATTGATGTAGGGGACACTGGGTACAGAACATTAGCTTAAGGAAACTGGTGCACAGCTTTAAGGCAATACTGTAATGATAATTCTGTTCTAAATCAAGAAATAAATTCACGTATTTTCTAAACGAATAGTAGCGAAAACAATGTTGCACTTTCTCTTTGTTCATACAGATATTTAATAATAATGATGATAATTCTAATATACAAATTACATTTATGTACCATACAAGTTCTTTCTATGTTTATTAAATGTCTTTTTGAGAGAAATTTGTTCTCTTCGGCTACCGTATTTGAAATTTGAAAACCAGTAAGTCATATGATATTCTAGAAACTATTTACCAAGGTATGTCAGGAATGTGTCATATGGCAGTTAATATCCTCTAGATCTGTTGTCACTGGAATGTTGTTATCTGACAGAAAGCAGTGGCTGTCTGGATGACAGCTGGTAGAGTTCCCTGGTCACTTCCATACAGCACCCACAGTTTTATATTGATTGTGCCAGTCTTTCCTGCAGTGTAGTAACACAATGACATATGTGCACTGTTTTCTGAGATATACAGGTATGCACAAATACTTTGTTCCTATATACAAGCATATGTGTGATTCACAGGCACAGATTATCTGATGTGTTTGTATTGTGTGGAAACCTCCGAGTCTGGATTAATGTGTTCTTGCAGAGCAATAGCAAAGTATAGCCTTTCAATTATTACCTTTTAAATTATGTCTTATTTTATTCAGAAGAAATTAATTGCTATTCACTTAAAATAGTTCTCAGAGCTATTTTACTGTGTGGTATTTTGTCATATGACATGTTACATAATGAAGTTGCCAACTGTCTTACATTATGCTTAATAAAGTTACCAAATATCCTTATTACATGATGAAGTTGCCAAATGTCCTTCATTACATGATGAAGTTGCCAAATGTATTTCATGACATGATGAAGTACACATTTCCTTCATGACATGATGTACACATTTCCTTCATGACATGATGAAGTACACATTTCCTTCATGACATGATGAAGTACACATTTCCTTCATGACATGATGAAGTACCAAATGCCCTATGCTGTACAGCATGGTGAAGGTCTCAGGAAGAAATGGTGTTGTGTTCCACTTCCTGTTGGATCAAGGTCTTTTCACTGGAGAATTTTAAGAAGCAATTTCTTACCTTCTGACACTGACATATGAGGGACATCTATTTGAAATTAGCTTCCATTGAATGTCACCAGCAGATCATTTATTATACATAGAGGTATACCTGCTCTGGCTACTTGATACATGGATTCCTGTTTCAACCTTTCTCTGACTGAGATTGTCATTCCATAGGTTTACAGTCTGGAGTAATGTGTTCTTGCAGAGCATTAGCAGAGTATAGCCTTTCAATTATTACCTTGTAAATTATGTCTTATTTTATACAGAAGAAATTAATTGCCATTCACTTAAAATAGTTCTCAGAGCTATTTTACATTATCTCTTGTGATGTAGGCCAAGGGAACCTCAGCCAGTAATATGTCATGATCTGTGCATGTACGAGGCAATGAAGACATATCAGAACATGTATTAAATGGTAATGATAAAATGTTAACTTTGGTATTGATTTATGTGTAGTGTGTGTTCTTACCATACAAGAGGATGGATTTCAGGAACCAGAGTGAGTGAATATGGAGTTTAACGTCGCTGCAGGAATCTTTCACCTATTTGCGATGATCAAGAACCAGACTAAGCATTAACAATGTTTAGATGTTTTATCATTACATTAGTTGCTTTCTACTTACGTTAGTTATTTTATCATTACATTATATATTTTATCTTTACATTTGTGAGACCTGATAGCATCAAATGTCATGTGTTTTTTCAACCTTATCAATTTTGTTTTCTTTAGTTCTGGCCTTGAGATTACGAATCCTTTTTAGTACAATTTCAAAGTCAATTTTATATGGGAATTTTTTAACAAAACTTTGAGTTGAACATGACATCATACTGAAATAGGTTTTGTAATCTCAAGGCCTGGTCTTATGAAACTTGACACAATTCTGAACGTCGCCATTGTTTCTTGCAGCCGGTGCTGTAGTGTTTTGGTCCCGTCACCACGATGACACTGGAGCGTAATGCACAGCCGGAGTTACCACAGCAGAGTATGTCGACCGCGACAACATGCACCTCTAAAGCCATCGACATACCCAAGAAAGATGAGCCCATGTTTAGTAGGAACAGTCCCAACATGCTGCACGTGCTTACAGCCAGCTCCGACCTGGAGTTCTCCAACAGGTACGTCCTGTGTGTTGTGTTTTGTCCTGTGTGTTGTGTTTTGTCCTGTGTGTTGTGTTTTGTCCTGTGTGTTGTGCCCAGTCCTGTGTGTTGTGCCCAGTCCTGTGTGTTGTGCCCAGTCCTGTGTGTTGTGCCCAGTGTTTGGCGCCAGATCACTCTGTCCAGAGATAATGAAACATTGTGAATACGATTTCATGCTAAAGAATTTATATGGTGATTTGTGAACAAAACTTGATCATGAAATCGACAGGGCACTCCAGTAGACCGTAGACCATTAGCATTGGTGTGGTCTATGGTGAAAGGTGGAGCGTATTCATTTCAAACAGTCGACCAACCCTAGGGTGATGAAATTAGACAATGACCAAACATTCATGATGATACGAGTACCCTCATTGGCTAATTTCATCAGGTGACTGCAGTGGTTTCAATAATCTTGCTGATACTACTTTGTATGATTTATGCAGGTCTTTTGCCTCTTACTTTTGCCACCTACTTCCGATTCTACTGAAACCACTGGACCGTTACCCTAGGGTAGGTCGAGTGTTGAATTGAATACCCTCTAGGAGTTGCACCGTTTCATACAGGAAAACCCTGGCAATATGCTCTTCTCAGACCTCCAGATAAATTAAATCAAGGCATAAATATCAGACACATAGTAGATAATACATAAACTAAACCATGATATGAATGAGAACAGCTGACCAGAAATAAAGCACGAGTTCTTGATGCTTCTATTTTTTTCTCATTTATTTTCTTCTCCTATGCTGACATTTCCTATCGTAGAATAACCCAAGTAGATTTGCTAGCAGGGAATGGGTACCTGGTAGGGTGAGATAGAAATGTAAATGATAACTATCTAGCATCTGAAATGGCAGCTTGGGTTTTACATTCCCTAGGAAGTTGAGAAGGAATTAAAGGCACACTGATGCAATGAAAACATAAATGTCGTAACTATGAGCATGCTTTAAGAGTATGGATCTGTCACAATATGTGCACATTACTATTATCAATGTAATCTAAGGCTAATTCTTAAGTGCAGAAAGCGGAAACCTTTTCCACTTTCTGTACCTAAAGTTGCACATTGGCATCGACGAGTATTTCTATATCGATTCTCGTTTATCATTCTCATACGTTACATCATGTGCTCATTTTCCGTCTTGATAAATTGTTTCTAGACATGTTTCTGGTGTATTAGACATTGATCAGTTTGCTATGCTGGATATTCTTAGTCTGGCATTCAAAACTCAATTCATCTGGAGGGAGATCTTGAAACTGTATATTCCAGTATATACATGCTCAACAAAATAAATTAAGGGCTACCAAATTTTGAAACTCAGCTGGACGAATCTGATGTCATTCTTTTTCCAATGCATCTTCACGTTCTTGAAGAGTAGCTGGAGTGTGTAGACATTTGGAAATTCTTCATTATTAAAATAATATAAAGCTAGATTTATATGTCCACAAAGATGACTGGCCTTTAATTCTTATTGTTGAGTTTAACATGGCTGCATATATGCACACAAAGTTAGGAACACATACAAGAGTATTATTCATATTAACATTCTGTCTGCTGTAGTAATCACAATCACAGATCCATAGGATATTTATGGTTACCTCAAGGAGGAAGGTGGTTAAACGCGTTTAAATATCTGCAAATGACTATGTAGCTACTGGTATTTGTAATTTGTAAAGTTACGAAGTTGCAGAATTTCTGTGCCATATATGAACACAATTTTGAAACACCATAACATAACATTACATTACATACATATTGGTTTTTGCATATCAAAGGTACAAGTATATTTTAAGATTTTAATTAGGCCTTTTATTTTAAATTGGAGCATTATTTTTCTGTTCAGTATTTACAGAGTATTAAGAGTACATTCTATTGAATCCCCATTGTTGGCAGCTATTGATCGTACAGTAATCAGGTTTCCTTGGATGGTCTTTTCCCCCAGGTCGATTTTTGAGGAGATTGGCATACGTTTAAATTAAGGATGAAAAGTCAGAAAATTTAGATGGTAACTGTCCGTAATAGGGATTTGAATTTAACTCCTGAAGAGACAGCATGTGATGGATGAGTGGCGACTCTAGCAGCATCAAGTATTTGATCGTAATCTTCATCAGTTCCTCCCCTTTGAAATGACAGTCTCATCTCCCAGCCCAAGATGGATGCACTTGTATCCTTCCAGAATAAGCGACAAACTTTCCACATCAAAGAGTGAATTATTTCCCCACTCAGCGTGAATGAAGCTGCCAGTTTTGATCTAATCATCGATGGAGTGAAATCGGTGTTCAAGTGGCCTCCATTCCTTCATTGTACGTCTTTCAGCTTCCTTCCTTCCAGTCGTAGTCACATCCCTTCACTTTCTGTCGCCGCGGCAACGCAGTCAGTACATCAATACACGCTGCTAGAACCTCGTCATTGGTATTTATGCCCCAGGACAGTGGGCGATTGAAATTACCGCCAATTTCATTAAATAAATGTTTCTCTGACCTATACATCAAATCTTTTCTGAAGTTTTCATTTTGTGATGTTCAGCCATTCGACTTCTTCATCAGTGGCCATTTTCTTTACTGCTCTCTTTGCACTCGGCCTGAAATCACCTTTCTATGTTGTTAATCTGTTGGATAATGAGAAAATATTGTATTTTACGGTACATGTATCTGCTTCCAAGCCATGTGTCAACGAGGGAGATTAGATAGAATAAAGGAAATGTGTAATAAGTGAATGTGTCCTTGCAATATATATCATCTATTATAGTATTGTATTGCATTAGATGATAATATATCAAGGCCTTTCAACAAAATGCTAAGTACATTTTTCCAAATAAAATTAATTTTAAGTTTGTCAGTTTCCTAATAAATTACTATTTGGCATCTTATGTAATTAGCATAATGCACATCAGTTTTTATGTTTATGCCTCGTTGAACATAACAAATAATTGCATTCAATCCTTAATTGACATTTTTTCGAGTCTCAGAGTATCTTGAAATTTAATCATCACGTATATCATGACTGTGGAGATAATTTCGACATCTCATTTACATTGACTTTGAAAGTGTGTTTCTGTACTCTCTGGTATAAACAGAGTTAATTTACATCACCGGTTTAGGAGTTGACTTGCGCTACAAGTTGTAAAATTCTCCTAAACTTAACGAGTCTAATCTGATAGAGCGTCACTGCGACGTAATCTCGGGCATGTTTATGATTCAGGCTCCGTTACCGAACACTCTGAAGTCATTGTTGATGGATTGTGCCAATTCAAAATTCTCGCAAGAATCACGCCGGTAGTTCAGCGTGGAATGTTACATTAATGCATACGTGAGAAGACGTCCTTTAGTGCTTGAGGACAGTTGATGGTTCACGTCTTTATCAGCAACGCCACCGAATTGGTGTTGAGTTATTGGACTGGACGGGAAGAAAGTTCTACAGCTCCTACTTCCTGTTTCGGTACAACTGCACTTTAACTAGGAATTCGGCAGCCACGGATGTACGGTAGTCGCCATCGTCTGGTGTTGAACACTGCTGAATTCAGATGAATAATTTAGTAAAGTTGCCATGATATATGGAATGGGTGTCCATGCTAAATCAGTTTGTCTTAGAGTGGGTTTGCTGATGTCGTACCGTTATTAAGTTAACTCTGACAATTCGATAGATACACCAAGGCAATGATTTCAGAACCTACAATCAGAAGATAGGAAAGATGTACTTTTATTTTCAACAGAGCTTAATATTGATCAAATGTGTCAGTACTGTGTTTGAGTGTATTCAACAATACATATTGGAATATATTTTAGAACAATTTTTCAATGCCTGCTATACGTTATTATGAAAAACATGTATAAAACATCCACAAAACCTCTGGTTTTCTAATAGTTTTTTTTATTATTCTTTGCCCATTGTGATCTGTATTCTCAAATGCATTCATTAATTTCTAGCTACACTGATATTGAGTTATACGTCATGATCCCTCTATTTCAGCATGTAAACTCATGTTGTATTACTGTTCTATTGGAATTACAAGCTAAGTAGATTCTTGCTGCATTACTCTACCATCTGACAGCTGCATCAGTTATGGAACACACTACTGATGTTGCTTCAGACTATGTTAGTGTCTTATTGTACGTTCTCATCCCTATATTTCAGCATGCTCAGGATGGAGCATGAGGTTGACGGGCTGAGTCTGACCGAGAAGTCGTCCTCAGACTCCACACCGTCCCCCACGTTTGCCCGCTCCGCCCCGGTGACCCCCATCCACAACCCCTCTGGCAGCGTCGAGTACCGCGATGGGACACAGCGAGGGTTCTTCGAGGGACTGCTGGGTTGTCTGCGGCCCGTGTGGACAATCATTGGGAAAGCAGCCGCCGCAGAGTTGAAGCAGCAAGGTATGTGTCAGGGGATGGTATGTGTCAGGGGTTGGTATGTGTCAGGGGATGAGATGTGTCAGGGGATATGTGTCGGGGGATGAGATGTGTTAGGGAATATGTGTCGGGGGATGAGATGTGTCATGGGGTGAGATGTGTCGGGGGGGGGGGATGGTATGTTGGAGCATGTTATGTGTCAGGGGATGGTATGTGTCAGGGGATTGTATGTGTCAGGAATGGTATGTGTCAGGGGATGGTATGTATCGGGGGATGGTATTGTCAGGGGATTATATGTGTCAGGAGATGATATGTCTGGAGATGGTATGTGTCTAGGGATGGTATGGGTCGAGGAATGATATGTGTCAGAGATGGTGTGTCTGGGGATGGTATGTGTCTGGGGATGGTATGTGTTGAGGGATGATATGTGTCAGAGATGGTATGTGTCAGGGGATATGTGTCGGGGGATGAGATGTGTCGGGGATGGTATGTTGGAGAATGTTATATGTCAGGGGATGATATGTGTCAGAGATGGTATGTGTCAGAGGATGATATGTGTCAGAGATGGTATGTGTCAGGAGGTGATATGTATCTGGGGATGATGTGTGTCATGGAATGGTATGTATCACTATCAGGAGATAGGATGTTGTCAGGGGATTGTATATGTTAGGGAGATGGTATGTGAGTGTTATGGTGCTGTTATATTTACCATTGTATCCCTCCTCCAGATGACTGGGAGATCCCGTTTGAGAACATCACGGACCTGCAGTGGTTGGGGAGTGGGGCGCAGGGTGCAGTCTTCCTGGGCAAGCTGACTGGAGAGGAAGTGGCCGTGAAGAAAGTCCGCGATATCAAGGAAACCGATATCAGGAATCTGCGCAAACTCAACCATCCCAATATAATTGCTTTCAAGTACGTAGCAAAACACTGCCACTTATTGGATATCTTTGCACTTTTATTGGTTTTATATGGGTACTGGCTAAAACACAGACACGCCAAAACGGCGAAAGGCTAAAATGGCGAAAATAGGATGAAACTGCGAAATCAATTGGACAAAATTGAATTGAATAGGACAAAATGGCAAATTTAATTGGACAAAACGGTGACAGTATACTAATTAATTAATTAGCACCTGTAGCCATTTTATATATATATCTTAAGACATTTACTAACTTAATAATAATGTGCACATTTAAAATTGCGGCAAATCCATGCTTGAAAGCATATTCATAGTGCAAAGAAAATACTTGGAATTCGTAAAATCGAATCCTTTGACTGTAAGGCGGAAATATGCTTGTTAAGATCCAGTGTTAGACACCCTGTAAGTAGCCAGACTGTACGAAGGATTGCTCTCTGTTTGCAGGGGTGTGTGTACTCAGGCACCATGCTACTGTATCATCATGGAGTACTGTCCATATGGACAGCTGTACGAACTGCTGCGGGACGGGAAGGAAATCCCCCCTACACTTATATTGGACTGGACCAAGCAGATCGCCAGCGGAATGAATTACCTCCATTCTCACAAGATCATCCACAGAGATCTGAAATCGCCAAAGTAAGTCTTTGGACACAGACATACAATTTATGCCATTTAACTTAGACATGCTGGCAAATTGAAAATGGAAATCTGTCTGATTGGTGTATTTTTAGTATTGAAAGTAAGGTGCTAGATGGACCTTAACTCTCTCCCTGCTAGATTAGACACAGGCACGACTCTTTATGGCATCTCCAGTTGCCTTCAGCATGGCGAGGGTTCAGTTTTAATGATAATGATTGTGATTTTGACTAATTGTTTTCCAAGGTATACTGACTTTGATTACCATTTTCTGCCTGTTATTATTGAATAGTTTCTGCTACAATTACAATGGTGTTCTGTCTGTTTCCGCAGTGTTCTAGTGGCCACCAACAACATCGTGAAGATCTCGGACTTCGGCACCAGTCGTGAGTGGAACGAGAAGAGCACTAAGATGTCCTTTGCCGGAACTGTCGCCTGGATGGCGCCGGAAGTCATCCGGAATGAGCCGTGCTCGGAGAAAGTAGACATCTGGTACGTGCATCTCTCTGCCATCATTGGGTCCAGTCGTAACTCATTGTACATGTGCAACCACAGAGTCGTAACTCATTGTACATGTGCAACCACAGTCGTAACTGATTGTACATGTGCAACCACAGAGTCGTAACTCATTGTACATGTGCAACCA